>CAJDSM010021405.1:25463-56966 GCA_903981925.1 Ostrea lurida
AGAGGAGGAGAGAGAGAGAATTATTATCTGTTACATTAAATGTTGATGGACAGAATGGAGAAATACTACTTCCGTTTATGTAAAGACATTTAATCTTAAAACACTTATTTAAGATGAGTATAAATATTGTCAAGGAGAGCGAATAGTCCTTGGTTCCGGTTGTCGGCAACCCGATCCTGGGACCGTTCAGCGACTTAAGCTCTCTCACTGCCCCTAAAGTGCTTCACAAGGTGCATTGCAGCCTGACAGACATAGTAAAACGGATCTGGGATCAATGTATCCATGTGTAAGCTCCATAGTATACTGTTTATCACTCATGATATTAACCTTCCCGTGACAGGTCAGTCAAACCGCGTTTACGAAATCAAGGAAACACTGGAGTCGTCACTCACGTGTAAAGTAAATTATGCATATTACTCGGATATATTAACACACACGTCTTAAAAGTTGTATACCCTACCAACATGGCCTTTCAGATACGAAAGTTGTTTCACAATGCATACTGGCTTAATGCAAAGAATAATTAGTCCAAAGAACATCTATTATGCCAATAATTCAGACTATAAGCTACAAGACGTGCACGCTATGATCTCGTCGGTAGAGCTCTTGAGGAAATGTACATATATATTTGTATCGTAAAGATATTAATTCTCCTTCGAACATAACTCTGGGTTAATCGATCAAATGACTATAGATTGAGTTTAACGTGGAGGCAAATTGAATGAAAAAGTATAGTTGAAAGTGAGGTATGGATATAGCACAAGAACAGATCCTGATTTGAAAGGCCTTACATCATAAGCAAAAGCAAACGCCGCGTAATTGTCTTCTGGAGTAAGTTACAACAACGTAAAAGCAGATGAGACATGGATATAATTCTTCCGAAAACTTGTACATTCTTTTGCAAAATCTTCCTCCGAATCTGTAATATAAATTCGGTAAAAACTCGTTAAATATTTTTCCGTCTTCAAGTCACACACACACAATCAATCCATTATCACACAGCTTGCGGTTTTTAAAACTAGCACATCACAATTCACTAACATAGCAACGTAAAAGGAATCATCGATTTTTTTAAATATCCATTCTCCATGATACAAACCTGAGTACGTTATGATTTCATTTGTGTTTTTGAATTTTATAGAGGTCAGGTCTAGTTATGCTAAGAGGCTTAAATAGCAATTTTTTGGTTCATTCTGTGTCAGCTATATTGTAAATAAGAAACTCCTGTAATATAATGGCAGCAGGCCCGGTGTGAATGCGTAGTCTTCAGAAATGCCACGACGGTGGTTTTATCATTGTTACTTAATAACATTCAGTTGAAATAGACCACTTGATTTTTGACAAGAGAGCGAAACAATATCCGTCATTGTTAATTTCGACTGCTGTAATCTGGTGACCAAAACTATGGGCTCCATGGCGGTGTGACTTGTCAACAGGGGGATGCTTTATTTCCTCTATCAGGCCACCTGGATCCGCAACTTCTTGCCGTAATGTAAGACCAGGGGTCTATTTGTGTTGTTAATGTAGCAAATGTCGGTTGATGCCTACGGAAAGAACATACTCTTGTTATCTTGTAGGCGTTATAATTGGTAGGGGCGACTATTATAGACAAGAGATTCTGCTCTTTATGCTTTACGGAATTTGATCACTGTTCGTGTTCACTCGTTTGCCTGTTAAACAGGATCAGAGGTGTATGATGATTGCGGGCGTTCGGGACCAGTCAGACAGGGAATGTGGGTCGTTATTCTTCCTCTTTGTACACGATCATAACAACTTCACTTCTGGTATATAGGTTCAAGCGATATAATTGCAGGTGGATCTCGTGTTCAATTGCCTCCTCTCAATTTTTTGTATTCCTTTGATGAGCAGTTACGAGATTCAATGGAATTATACCTCTAGTCGTTGTGAAGTACTTTTGCACTTGTATTATTTCACAGTGATGCACGAACTAGCCACATTCGGTCGCTTACTGCTCTGAATTATTGCTGTATTCTGAGTCCAAAAATCTCGATTCAGGTTTAAGGAAGCTGGAGCGACTGAGTTTATAACGTCTGTCCAGATTCTCGACGAGACATTTGAAACTAGTTTGGGTAAGTAAGATACATATCAATATCACTTAGTTCTAAGACCTTTGCGTGAAAATTCGGTCGAGCCATCCAAGAATGATCAATCATCACTAATTATATGTACTCGTTTAAGCGAGACATCGTTATTATTTCATAATTCTAGAACACCCCCTGTTGTGAAAACCCACAGCCGTACCTCTAATAAATAAACCATATCCATATGATTTAAACTGGTCATGCAGATACCCGATCAGGATGACGGTCTGGTTCTAAATGGTTCAAATACCATAGTCATTCACATAACCCTTGACCACAATCCAATACTCTCCGTCATACTTCCAGTTAATTTGAATAAAGATCCGATCAGCATCACTTTCTAATCCCGACACAAATCATCTGCAATCCCATAAGGTGAGATTCAGAAACAATAGCAAGAGAACAATCATTTCGTTTCAAAAGTGCGGAACTTAATTCAAATTTTTGGCAAATACCTTCGCAAATCACTAACGGTAATACAAAGCATTTATAAACGGTGATTTTTCTACAAAGACTATGCTCCGCCGTGGCGATCAAATTTCCTGAGCACCGTATCCTCCAATAAAATATACCAACTATGAATTATCAGAACACGACAAATTAGCAATTTCCACGAATCCTATTCCAGTAAATTGGTATATGAAGTCTCTTTACATTAATCCTTAAGTATCTTTGGCCAAGCTACTTCGTACGTAAAGATATTGGTTAATCTCGTATAACCAGTGTAATCGAGGTATATTACCTACAGAGTTTAGTATAACGACGATTAAAGACAAACTATGGCCTCAGTTTTGTTAAGAGATAAGTGAACATGTACATTTCCATTCTTGAAAAAACACAGTTGGGTACACACAGAACTAATTGGCTTGGATAGAAAGTAAGTAGTCACATACCCATGATAAGAACGTCTTGGCAATGTCTCACATAAGTGAATATAAACCTTGTGACCAAACATCTCGATATCAGTGTGGCACTCTCAAGGCAGTGATATTGAATACATTTTTAAGCTGAGAATAAGTGCAAACGCAGACACGTTACAATCTTTCTTGTTATCACAAGAAGTAACTATAGTATACACACTTAAGTGTTGTCCTCACGAGACCCGCAAAAAGAGTTTGTAGTTTGTTGTTCTCGAGTCCCGTGCATCTCATCTAGTAAATCATGAGGCAACGATCTACCGAAACACAAATAAGGTATATTAACAGATTTCCTTAATTCAGAACAAATAACAGATTGATAAAACCACTCTGGCAGATCATAACCCAATGTAACAAGAGTTGTTATCCAACTCACTGTGAAAATCCAACCTTTCCGCTAATCGACAAGTGTTCCAAATATTGGCATGAGAGTACAGCACGCAAAATGCTTGCATACTTAGCGTAGAGGAAATATGTGGAAGATACGAGGAGAGGAAGCATATTTAACCTATAGACCACGCGGTCGCACGCCGTACTAGTCTGACCAATTTGGATGAACCTAAAATAGCTGAAGTTTGCCTATGTAACTATACAAACCTGACTCATTCTGCGACGCAAAGAGTTACGGAAGTGAGGAATTGCACGCGAAATACTTTTTCTACAAAATGGCGGTTAATAGTGGCGGAGATGCATACAGAACCTATCAAGGGGACAGACTGGTGACAGCGTAATAATGTCATTCACGTTATTTGGTGTGTAAAGTCCCTTTTTGCAGATAAATTAGAATTTGCCCGTCTTGCTAAGATTTTGTAATAATCTTCTTCGTTGAAAAATCACCGTAGAGTCTAAAACTTATCACGTGGAAGTTCCCGTTCACATGGCTGAGGATTTAACAGTAATTGTTAGCAATGACAAATTGGCCCCAGATCTGTCACTAGAGGGAAGTTCTATCCAATTACATTTACACGTCTTTTTGTTCATTTACTGACCCTTTCATACAGATTGAAGACTGCCAAAGAAATCCGCATGCATATCACTAAAGAAGGTATGTAGAAGGGTGTTAGCCGTACTCAGTGTCAGAGTACACCCTATCTTCTTATTGCTGCAATCTCTGGTCAAATTAAAGTAACCTCCATTTCAATAAAAACAGAAGAAGAAGGCACTGTGATGAAGTTGTTTTACCCAACATTTGAGTTTATTCAAATCATAATATGAGAGAGGAAGGCTATGTACGGGAAATTAATACCGAATAGGGCTAGTGATGGTGGAGACAAATGTATGATGTGTGATGGATATCCAGCTAGTAATATGGTTCAATTGCTTATCTACACGAACTAAAATACACGCTGTCATGATGGCGAGGTGTTTTTTTTTTAATGCCTGCAGGGTTCCAAATGAAAGAGTAATTGAGAGCAGTCCACGGGGCGCATTAAGCACAGCTCTTGAATGTAGGACATAAGATTTAGTTTAAAGTATTAGATTAGAAGTAGGGGAACCATCATTCTGGTTCGGATAAAAGAAATCCACCCTGAGCCCCAGTAATAAAACATTGGATAACGATCAGAGGAAGGACCCGATCCACGGAGTGTCGTCCGTGGGAATTACGGAATAACAAGTAGAACTATGAGATGAAAAGGGGTGGTGAGAAGAGTCCGGATGAGCCGATTACGGGAGAGTGGAGTCTAAATACTCTGGAGGAGATAGAAGAGAGGAGTACGTATCTCCCATTATGCCTAGTGTGTGAGAGTCGAAAATGGTAACTAGATGGAAAAAAATCGATGAAGTAAGAGGGTGGGCGGCTGGCAGCATGATTGTACGAACCTATAGTATCTATCCATACGCGCGAGATAATCAATTAAGGGGGTGTATCAAAATTGTACTCACTTGACAAATTTTTCTGTATAGGACTTAAATAGTACTGACAAAATATGAAGTTATCGAATTGCATAAAGTACTGAATCCTTCGACTTTCGTTATCTAAAGGGTGCTTTAGTACATCCATAAATTTTGGTCGATTATGAAATAAATTATGTACAAAAGAAACACATTATTCAAAAATCACGGTAAAATAAAACGTTGCGCTCCATACATAAGTACCAGAAACTTTTCACAGAAGCATTTCAGATCTAAAAAGACAAAAAACACACATAACCACACCATAGAATGCGGTTTCAAGAATGTATAGGGTGTTAGGTCATTACAACAGCGCGCACACATTTCGTACACAAAATCTCCAGGACGGAGGCCACGTAGTTGTTCATCGAGCGTTCACCAGGTCGACGATGCGCACGTAAGCGATGTCCGTGTGCTTGCATGACCGTGGTCATCCACCCACATCGCCGTTGTAGAGCCCTTGTAGTCGATATCGTAAAAGTCAAATGCTAAATGAGCGGGATTTAAACCGAGCGTGAGTAATGTCTGGCATATAGTCGGTAGTAAGTGAAAAATGACAGAGTGCAATGCTCACTAAAATTTGCGTATGAAAGCATCAACTTCCAAAGTACAAAAAATGATTGACGTTTAGTGTATCTTTTGTATCTCACAAATCGGCGCAAAACGATAGATCATATTAGCGACTCTTAATTAGACTATTGAACGAAAATGAATGACTATTCCTATAACTAGAAACGAGAGAAATGAAGTCCTCTCGAATGGACACTCGGCAGAGAAACATCATAAGAGGCTCTAGTCCTAGTCAGCAGCATGTGTAGCACGAGTGAGAAGGAACTCCTTATCAAACTCCCTCGCCCACCCCCTTACATGCTATCAAACGAGCCAAGTAACGTTAGTCTGTACCTAGCAATCATAGAACTTAGATCTGAATATTTGCAATAATTCTAACATGGTCATGTATATCGGTGACGTCTACCCTACTGAGATACATGATAGTAACCCTATACATGAAACTGGGACGCTGTAAACAATAACAGATGAAACCACATGCCTGCCATAAGGATTTCCAGTCAAGGTCATGTACATGAGATTCTTGGACATATTACGAAAGGTTCATGGGTAAAGACTATATTTCGAACCTAGAAATCATAGTCAGATTTTTCCTATTTTTAGTTCAATATCATTCGTTGTATGGATGGATACATTCAACATAATGAGTATGTCATATGGATAGAGATATGAAAAGAGTTGAAGAAGAGTTTGTCTCTCGTTGTGATGTAGAAATTGAATCAAGAAGAAGATAGTGAAGGTCATATTTGCAATGAATACGTTGAGGCATAGTGTAAGACAATACATGATATAAATCATGAGAAACATATGCTTTAAAGATAAACGCTGTATAAAATGATATACTAACAGGTTTAAAAGCGGCCTGTCAAACATCCGCCACTTATTTTAATCCAGAAGTAATTCCAATATTTATTCGACAAAAACACTTGCACATTTCTCTGACTGTGGTCAAATGGTGCGGGAGTCCTGCACGTTGAACCGTTCTTCTCAAATAAACTCACTCATTCTAAGCGATCTACGAGCTACGATATGGCATTTATATCCAAGAGATCTGGATTATAATTACTTACGAGCTTTTAATGAGTGGGTTCACCTTCAATTGCAATAAACTCTGCGAGATAATTGTTTCTGTACCTCATCTCTCGTTCTTTAACTGAGGCTCACGTGCCTCTTGTTCCTATGTTCACAAGATAGACATGTACGTGCATTTTGTCCACGGAGGGTAAGTGAGCTGTTCCTTAATCTTGGTCGCGGCAATTCTATCGCTCTTGCCTGAGAGAGATCAAGACAATTGTTCTCAGCTCACACCTGCTGTCTCTTATTAGAACTCTACTCTCCTAATGTCGCTCGCGTATTAGTCTCTGCTGTGCCTTTGATATCAGTTCGTTTTGTCGTGTATATCAGATCGAACAACACTACTTGATTTATAACTCACCGAGAAGCAAATGATATTCATATAACCTATCGAAAATGTATACACTCTCTCAAAATAGAAATAGTATACAGTACATATCAATAAAACAGATGAATTCTGATGAGAACTTCAGGACGATGTAAGATCAGACTACAATGTATGTTAGCCTAGTCTCATGCTCTGCATTCCATTAGTGCTATCTTAACATCGCTATTGTTAATGTTCTCTACTCAGTTCAGTAGAGCCACATGACACGTCTTTACTATAGTCATACTCCGGGCGTGTATGTTAGGGAGCTTTTTATGCGATGATGCTGACGTCACCGATTCTGCACATGGTATCTTTTTCTCATCTCTTAGGCTTAAGAGACTGTCTTCTCATTCTCGTGTTATCACTGGGATGATATAAAGGTGGAATCCACATAATAGCATTCTACCATCTTAATTAGAATACTGGTATCATGCTTATGTGATAGTGTGAACGTCCGACAGGAGCTTTACTTGACTAACGAAGTAATACATTATCATGTAATTGTATCTGTCTCCTATAGGGATAATAATTTTTGGTCGATGATGGTACATTAAAGTAGAGTCATTAATTACGTACTACGACATTATAGATGTTATGATGCTACCGTCATTAAAATAGTGGCGCAGGTATTTCCTCGCTGAATACTTATATTCATAGTATCGATCGATCTTTCTCGCGCGTGGAGCCTTATTTCGGATAGACCCTCAGAGTCATACGGTAGTTTTGGTTATGTAAGTGAATTGCAAGTTTTGCGTCGAAATTGGAGACCAATTGAGAGAACTGAATACAGAGGACTAGTGATTTAGTTCTGTCGGATTGTTCATTCTAGTTGGCAAGGGACGATGGTGACGTTGATCGTTGATCTAAGGATTATACCATTTATTAGTACACTGTATTCGTAGTTCGCGCATGAATAGTAGCTTCAGTTCTGACATCAATTCGGTCATATGGAGTTGTTCTTGTCGAAAGTTCTTGGAGCTGTTTAAATGACTCTCATTTATATCTCATAATATACTATGCTATTGTGTAATCCAATTGCAAAGGTGGGTTTAGGATAGCGTTTAATCAGCTTGAATTCTATTTAGGCTCTATCTTGAGTATTGTAAGCATTTATTATTATATTATATGCTAAATATTAATGGCGGTTTCCATTTTTTTGCCTGAACTTTTTTTATTACTCAGTTAGTGACATAAATAATCCAAATTGATTGTTGCTCTTGATATACACAAAATGTACATTGATTTATATTTAACAAAATAGAACAGAGAGGTATTAAAATACAAAATAAAAACACATGAGTCTATTACAACAATATACTATATCCTTCTCATTATCAATCAATGTTTATCATTCCAAACTGAACAAGGGGATCAAATGGGTTGTCATTTGCATGCATCAGCCGCCATTACAGCCTCTTCTATCAACTCATTCAAATCAGTTATTCTGCGGGTCTAGTGCCGCGGTCTCTCTCGGAGAATATTAGGCAGTCATGGCGTATATGATGGGTGAACACAGACGACGTGGACGAAACATGTCGTTATGTATTATCATTATAGTTGCAATATTTTCGATACTTGTGTCGATTTAGGTCTAGTATGCGATATTCTTGTACTCTTTGTGTATTAATGTCACTTTATTAGATTATATGCATGTTATATCCTTCAATATCCATTATATAGTACATTTAACTAGACCATTAAGAAATGAAATTTATACTGTGAATACTAATCAAATCACAAGTTGTATGCAATTCAGCGATGTAAAGAACAATAATTAATTAAGTAGATGCGTTTGAGTATAGAATGATGATAATATTCACTATCTAGTACAGGCCATGTTGCTAAAGCCTTCTGCTTTGTCAGAGGTCCGTGTATGCCAGTTATAAAATGTCTGACTTACTACGATTTTTCAGAGAGTTATACTGCTTGTTTTGGGGATTAATAATTGAACTCGAAAACTCAATTATTCATTATCACCACATCGATTGCTACCTTCCGCATATTTTCTAGCTTGAATATCGTAAGGCGCTACCCGTCATCACTATCACCACGGGAAATCGCCGTAGCCAGCTCTCTCATTGTCCGACTTCTCTGATTCTCTCGAAGCATACCTGTTAGAATAGACGAGGAGCTATACCTTTCTAGTCGAACATATGAATATCGGGGTAAAAAAAAACCAGACATCAGAACGATCCCTCTCCTGTCTCTCAACTTACAGTTCAATATCTCATCTTATAAGATTTGCCAATTTGATATTACGACCTTTCAATGGAATACACTCTAGAATCTGATTGGACGAAGAGGCACATGGTGTTGACCTAAGTACATACTGTTTTTATTCCTCTCTGAGAATAGCATTAGAAGTACAGGTCACCAAGTGCTCTCTAAGAAAAGGGGGAAGGACTTTGAGTCAGAAAATATCTGTTAGTGCAAGCTATCTGAGTTGGTCTATCTCCGTCTGAATGGACAATTAACTTGGCTACGTTTATGGACGGAGAGTACCCATTGGACATTCATAAACTACTTTTAAAATTCTGGGGGTCGAGGTTGTTTCCTTACTCGATCCATATCACCTTTATGACGAGTGAGAGTGTGAAAATATTTAATTAAAACAGGTTTAAGTATGAAAAATTATGTTGGTTCTTTGATATATAGGAAAGCCTACCGCTTCTAATTGCTTACGATCGTCCGATGCGTCCATGAACTATTATGCGTAGTCACGGGATTCTGTCCACGTCAACAGTCAGTGCCGGGATAATGTGTCCCTATGAGCCACTTGTGCTGTGTCAGTGCGACGTCGACTTTTTAGACAAAATATCGGTTTTAGTGTAATAATCGCGATAACACTGTCTCTAGCACTAGATATGACGGAAACATCGCAATGAGGTGATTGATACATAAAGCTGTCAACAGACGAATGACCCTGTGAGCTTTGTCGTGTGATCCGCAAACTCTAAGATTTATGTAAACATTACTTACAAAGTATATCCTGAAGTATGTACATAAATTTACGTTCGTTTTTATCATAAATTGAGCAGATTCTTATAATTGAGAACAGGTATAAACAGTATTGTGTAGGTGAAATTTACGAGGTGCAGTGAATGAGTTGACACACAACGAGCATTTCATGTTATTGTTGTGTGCTACTGTCATACAGGCATGTAACGCTGTCGAGCATGCGAGTGGTTCCTCGAAAGTTGACAAGAGCTATGATAATTTAAAGTATTCCAGATAGTTACATCCTAGTCTAATAACGGTCAACAATTGTCACTTGATCAGCTTCTATACTGTGCTACCAACGAGCTCATGTTAAGCTAACCAGCATCGTTTTATATCCCCTAGACGAATCTATATCGCAATCAAAGTAGTGGGGAAAAATCAGGTAGGATTGAATCAGTGAAGGATCTTATTCTAATTTGTGAACAACACATCACAAAAACATATAGACCTTATGTTTATAGCGACAACGTTCGATCATTACATTTATGCAAAATACACTACTAGAATTCTTCTTGTGCACAGCGATCGAAATAAGGATATATTCGATACGTGAACCCAGTTAACCGGTAATCCTGGTTAAAGTCGAGGCAAGGAAAATCACTACGTTAAATGTGCATCCCTCTGGATCCGACCTGAGAATAATTTGCTCGAGACGGTCAAACCCAGCCTCTACAATAATCAAAATAACATAAAAAATCATAAATATAGAATTGCTCTTTTTTGAAAGTGAGGATATAGCATGGGATGACTCTTCTTAGCTCTGAGTGAACATAGCAACTAGGATAGCGGTGTGTGTTAGCAAATATATATTTTATTTTAGTGTTCTAAACAAGGAAATTGCTTATTGATAAACCTAGGCCAATTTATCTCTGGGAAAGTAATATCTATAAGTGTAGGTATAGAATATTTCGTGTCCGATGAGTATATGAAATGGTATTGACCAATAACCGGCAAAGTATGCTAACGCTACTAATATTATGCATTATTCTTAAGTGACCGATCTGATTGAATATGTATAAATATTTGACTATCGTATGATTATATTACAAAAAGTGAAATAACAAATTAAATTAAGTGAATGGTGCTAGTTATAGACTAGAGAGACCCACGGATTCTCGACACTTAAAAAGTAGTCACATATAACTAAGACACTGAGATTAATTCCTCATAAGAATTAAAATGTACATAAGTTTATAAAGTACTCTCAGCAATAATTCACTCTGAGATGTAGTTCCCTGTGAGAGGGAAGGGCACTAACCGTATTAGTGAATATTCCAGTTCGGGCAATCTTCGTAGCGCTATTCCGTGAGTGAACTCGTAACAGTATCCGTCCCCAGACAATATATATAGACGTGATGAAGAGTAGGGCGGTTATCCAGTGTAGCATGGAGGAGTAAAGTATCCTACCGTAATAAGCCGCTGGAGACTCCATGATGTGTGTTCCTACTCAGGCCTCAGTTGTACGCGCTTAGTTTCGAAATTAAAGTACGGCTATTATACTTCTACCGTAGTCTAAAAAGAGATATCTCTCTATAAGATTAGTGAAGTGTAGACAGGACCCACTGCTATTCACTATAAAACACCTGGTAGAAAAGGTTGATACTGAACAAATCAATCCGAGTCTAAAATTTACATATGAGGACAAGGCTGTATCATGTACACGATTGTGGTAGAGTAACAAATTGACAAGTTGGTGAGGGTACTATGTATACAAACTAGCCACAACAGATATAGAGGTACAGGAGTCTACACTTTATAGGTTAAGATACAAATTACTGGCGACCGGTACGTTTCATAGGCTATGGTTGATTAATAGTGTGGGACATTGAAGGATGACTAGTATAGAAAGCCGGAGATTCGTTTAATATGAGTAACCCCTTACGGTTGTTTATCTTCTAGTCCCTAGACCGTGCCAATCGCAAGGAGACCCTTATTAAATAATACTCCCGAGTATCTGTGCTGCGGCGAGGGTGTTTTAGAGCACTGTTTGTACTTAGTAGCTCCGAAGGTACGAGAAGAGCTTTCACTCGATCTCAAAAGTATAATTTGTTCCACAGGGAAGGCAGATCTTGAAACCCAAAAGAGCTGTAGTTATTATGTCAGTCCTCTACTGTCCGCCCAAGTAGTCATATAGATCGTAAAAGGTCTCTGAAAGAGAGACCGCAGACTTTCCAAAATGAGGTCTATTCGTTTAGGGTAGAATATAACTATATTGTTTAATATAATTTATGTAATAGAATGAGTAGTCCAATGTATACTTTCATCTCGTGGTGAATATACCGCCGATAACTGGGAAAAGAGAAAAATAAGTAGGAGACTAACATACAAAAGAGTAAAACAAGTAGCCTTTAGCCCTACTTGGCAGTATCCGTCATCGATCTCGGATGATTTTGTACGTCAAGGATAATTTATAATAACTTATTGCCAGTGTCCTTAAATGGATAAATCTCCTGTAGTGACGGTCGTATTTTTGGAAAGTTCCATCATTTCGCATCTGAGGAAAGCAAATCACATTGGCATCGTGACTGTGTACTAATTGAAACGAGCTCAACTGGCGACGTAAACTTCGCTATAGTAACTGATTAATAACGATACAAAACGTGCTTACCTATTATTAACGATCAAAGACGTACTTGTATATTGGTTAGGTTCTGGCATAATTTTTGGCACAATTCAGTGAACTATTTTTGGGTGGTGAATCCTTGCCAGGAACGTTTAATCACAGATGTAGCGTTACAGGAACAATGCATCCGAACAAGAAGATTGTAGTCCGGATTCATTCTGCACGAGAGTAATAGTCAAACATAAACGTATGTGCCTGATAATAATATTAATTCAAAAGTAAATGCGAGTCAGTGAAAAAACGCGGGTTTTGCTAAGAGCCAGATCAAAAACATCGAAAAATAATTTGACGCGAGATAAAAATCTGCAAAACAATGTCTAATTCACTATATAAGCCATATGTATGTTTAATTTTCGATTGTCATTCCAAGTAAGATCAAACTATGAAACTACTAAGATGAAAAAATGTGAGTGGCCTCCTTTTTCTACGCGTTTTGTGTCTGGTCAATGTTTTATAAAGGAAAATGAAGAACGTCATTATCTGTACATTGAATGACGTTGTAAATACCTATTTTGTCTTGATAAGTACCAACAAATAGTATAATGTCCAGATATTCATATTTAATAAAATAGTTTTGAGATAAAGAAATACATCAAATCTTGTAATTCTAAGAAACGGAATACGACTTTACATGTAGGATTGGATAGTTAAAACACGAAAACCTTGGCCACATTTCCTTCAAGATATCTTATCAGAGGTGGAGTATTCAGTCGTTTCAGAAAGGACGGAGTAAGCATCCCCTGTGACCGGACAATTTCGCCGTGGATCCCATTGCCTTGAACTCACGTAACGGAATAAACAATATCAGTGTATAGAAATCGCGTAACAGAGTGAGACCTACATCAGACAGGTTTGCAACTTAGAATCCATCTGAGAACACACTTACATTCGTCGACTTGTTCGTTAGCGAAAGAATATGCACTCGATCACGTGTGTTTTTCCCTAGTTACTAGGAAAGCCTGATGTAACAATAGTTTGTATATTAACTTATTTAAAATTATGACGAAACCATTTCAATTCGACCGAGTAATTCTTAAAGTGCCACTATACAATGATCGCTATCTGATATGAAGCTAATCATATTGTTCGCCTCAAGTGTTATAGGTCTATGCGTTCTCCAGTATTTACTGCGTTTTCCTAAAGAGAACTCGAAGCGTATAGTCAATAGCAGCGGAAAGAGAGCATTATTCACAGCTATTTTCGGTTAAGAGTAATTCGGGCATTCTTATCAGCGATATCCTGTTTATTATTAGTTCGACAAGCGTCAGTCGATATTAATTCTCCTTCTGTAATGCTGCGTTAAAATAACATCGCATTGTCTTGGAGCACGAAAACTTAATTGTGTGTTTCTTGTAAATGGAACGCTGGCGGGGGAGCTGTGTTGTTAGCGTAGATCGTTGAAGTAAGTACCTGGGTCAACCAATTTCAAATTACAGGATAATTCATATAAGGGCGGGCGTCTAAAAGCGATGTTCGGTGAAATTTTATTTTCGAACGGTGGAATAGCGAGAGCGAGACCTATATCTATTTTGATCCGGGAATTTATTGTTTTGTTTGATTCTTTACTGGAGGATCTGTTGGTTAGAGTTGAGTTAGCTATTTTATCTCCCTGGAACGATTTTCATTTTTATGAGGTGAGCATACATTTTATTTACAGATTAGTTAAAATATTGATAAAAAACACAAATATTAACTACCACACCGATATCTCAATATGAGTACAGCATAGTGGAATAAGTTAGCCAATCATCTTAAGTTTTCAAAATAAAACAACATCTAAGGTATCTTTCAACGCAATATTGTAGTTGTTCTCAATCCTTTCACTCGAAGTTATTTTTCATCTTATTTTACGGTTCTGTGGCCGACATTGCCGTAATATTTGTTAACTAGCTAGTAATAGGTGTTAATTGCTACCGTGCATAGCCATTTGGGTAGTTGTAAAATTTACCATCAGTTATACTCATGAGTGATATTAACTTAAGATAAAAATCTAGGAATTCAACGTCGATGATGTAACACAAGTTATCGTTTAATTTAAATTTACCCAGGACCGCGTTATCGCGCCGATTTGCGAGACTTGACTTTTCCGAGCATAATACAATATGAACACTACTTACATGTTCAAACATGCACTTGTCGTTTTGAATTATTTGTATTTTACTGAAAAATGTGTTTATCACTTGAATATGGACGCATTGCCCATCAAATTGACAGGGGGTTTTAAAATCGTTAATGATTTGAAACATGAAGAAATGTCCATGATCTTTACAATCAAATACATATAATTTTAAATACAGGGGATTCAGTACGCTACGCTGCAACTGTTCTATTTTGGAACAACTTAGGCGACGATTAACTCATCCAACATACAATTCCTAAACTACGAGAGAATTAAGATATATTACCTTTTATCCTCCAATAATCCGCAGATCGAAAATCGAAATATCCATGGGAAATTGAATTATTTCAAATACAGAAAAATTAATCTTTTTTCTCAACAGATTTGTACATATTATAGCTTTTCTGACATTTTGGATAACTTTTGAGACGTCCCCTCCTTAATGAAATGGCTACTGCTATACTCCTCCTTATATGCTATCGTCTTACATTATTCTTTTATAGCTGCTGACGGAACGATTCCTGAACAAAGCGCTTTAATTTGAGACTATGGACTCTCAGATTGGTAAGTCCGGTTCTTACCGGTACAGTGTCTACTTTGACGTACCAGTCTCGGGACAGAGAGAAAGGATTTCGACTGGACAGGACCCATTTTATGACGTTTTATGCATGGTCAGCTTGTGTTGGAGTTGGTCTGTCAGCGTGTATTGAATATTCCCAATGACAGTCACTAGGTGTTATCATTGTGCTATTGTCGTCCCGACTTGATATTCAAATCACTGTGGGTGGGGGTCGGTTGGTTGGAGAGTATGTGTTATTGGAACTCTCCTTTTTTGGTTATGCATATGGAGATGACTGTCTTCAATGCATACACATATTTTTTTGGATAAATATATTTTCATGAATTATTTGGTTTCTCAGGAGTTAACTAGTTTACATTTTGCCTTATTAACCATATGTATATTAGGATATAACTACGGCTAAATGAGCTCTGTATTGATGAATAAAATGTTGGTGTAAAATTGTGAAGCTTCGTAAGAAAGAGATATTCATAAGTAAGACATTTGAAAACACTCTCTTTAATCGTCAACTTCTTTAGAGAGATTGAGTATAATCTCACCACGCAGATTGCAGCTGTAAAAATTTTTTTTGACAGATTGTCCAATGGTAGCTAGGCCGTTATTTCACATCTTGCTTATAAGCGAGTTACGATACAATCTGTATGCGGCAGAGTGAGACACATACTTATTTTTCGTTCACTGCGAAAAATCTAGTTCATATCTAGGTTCATTTCATTCCGTGTTTACACGAGTTACTCTTGATTTGATGAGAAAGAGTATATCACACTCAAACCTCCCAGCACGCTCTTATCAACACAAATCCCTGTATATCGTAGAGATCTAGTATAATAGATGTAGCTGAGAGGATTGAGGGACTCTGGGTTTAGATACAGACGCTGAGGTAGAAATTGTATAGACTGCACACATCAGTAAGACCATTTCTCTATTGCTAATGAAATCCATAAGACATTAAGCATTCACCTCAATGCGGGACTGCAGACCGTCAATAAACCTCCTACTTAGCCGAGCTCTAGGCAGAATTCTCACAACTTGTTAGTGTTACATCCAAAAGAGTGCCACTATGCAAAACTTGACCGTGAGTGTGTCTATGAGCTAATTATATTATTCAATTAAGTGCCTGGTGTAGTGTCAGGCGAAATGCAGATAAATCAAGTAAAAGCGCAGAGAAACAACGCATTTTCTCAACAATTAGAAGATCTGTACTATTGCAATCACGTCTCTCCAGTCGCCGACGTGTCTAACGGGCTAAAGCGCGGAGTCTGAATGTCCCTGCTCTCACAAATGTTATTAAGTCATTAAAATTATGGACAAAATAATTCTGGAGATGCATTACTTGAGAGGTATTTTACGGTAGAAATTTACGTGCTGAAGGAACGATGTACATCAAATTCCCCAAGGAGGTTTTCCTGGATCGTCTGTTAAACTTTCTAGAAATATCTCAAAGATTTCTCGAACTCTAAGGTTGTGAAAAGAAAAAAACTTTTAAATTCCATGAATACTAAATAAATTTATCAACATAAATGCACCTTTCTTTGGACATAACCAACAAACACTTTATTATGAAGATATGGATAACAATATTCTTAAAAAAAATCCTCCATTTCATTAATCAATTACTGTTATTGTAACATCCAATTCTGTGTCCATACCTCGTAAAGAAATGCCATATTCAGTTGGGGAGTTTTTGGATATAAATTTCTTGTCCTCTGTCCACAAATGTTGCACTGCTGTAAAATTATTTATCTTGGTACATGGTATAATATATTATAACTGTTATACGATTAAAAAATCGGTAACCTCCGAAGGTCCATAAGAGTCTCACTGTTTTGGAAATATAAAGTCAAAAGAGTTGGGCAGAAAAAGTGTGGTTATCCTGCTGGGCATTATTCTAGGAAGAAAACGGAACTCTACATCTACAATACTCAGTTTCGCATCCACTGATCGTTCACTATATATGCTATTGGATGAGGTGACTTCGGGGACGTCAAGGCGCAGCTAAGTGTTGTTTTGGTTTGTGTTTGTTTTGTTTTGTTTTGTTTGTTTGTTGCTTTCATTACTTTTTCTTTAAATTCCAGACGTGAAATGGTGAGATTTCAGAGGGGTAAAATACCTACGAACGGTTTTCAAATAAATTGTTTGGTGTTATGCGGGATTATATTCAATGCCATTACAAGAATATTATTATTATCTAGATCTGGTCCGGAACACATTCCATACAGAACAAACTAACAAACACGAGGTACAAATAGAAGTTTGTGTATACTCCTATATATCGATTTGGGAACGGCCAGAATGGTTGCTTCCCGTTAGATGGTCAAATATCCTTTCCGCATTTATATGATTTGTTTTTTAACATAAATTGGTAAGTTTTCCAGGAATAGTGAAATAAAATCATCGCTATTATTTCGTTTTTTCAATCTGATAAGCAATAGTTTATTAAAAAAAGTAGATACGATCGTGGACACGTCATGATATTCAAGGTAGAATCTACATTCTAATAGCTGTTTTTTTCCGAACAATATACCTTTGTCTATCGGAACCAAAGAACATGGACTCAATATTGTATCCAATGAGTATTACGATTAAACACCCTAATATTTTGTTTTCTTGTGAAGTTGGGATATTTATCATACTGTTTTTGCTAATCAATTCATTTATCGTTATACTATTGAATGGAAGAATGCCTGGACGCGGTGTTTCTTTAGGATTCTCTGATGACGTGGTAAAAGTCTTATCATAACGATTGTCAAAAAATCAACAAACAAGCTGCAATGGTCAAATCCAATCAAATCCTGCAATCCTTAAATAACAAAACATGAAAGATCCTAAGAAGATATATATCTAATTATATTTATCTTTTTCGAGTTGATCCCTAAATCACAACCTGGGACGAATTACCAGTAAGCAAAATACCAATGATGTTGATCATCACTAGGGACATATAAAAATTAAAACGTGAATGTGTGTTGCCACTGTTAGAAATCACCTTTAATGAGACCATACAGGGTCGCTCTGTTTATACATCATTAATTCTACTAACTGAGAGCGTTTACCGCGCAGATCGCCTTTAGTCAGGGATAGCAAAAACCTTACAACTCTAATGAAAGAGTTCATCGTCATAACACCATTCCTCTGAGTATGCTGGTAGTTTTTTTTTAGGGGGACTTGTTTGCCCAAAATTATCAAATCATAATTTTATATGTTTACTCTCTCCCATGGTGCATTAGAACATCATGTAAGCATCTTAACTTATGAATGAACGTTTGCCATGACTATGATTGACGCGCGAACTGCCAAGCCGTGTCCAGGATATGAACCGTGATCGTCTCCCATCCAGTGGGTCATTGGTTGTGCGTACACTGCTTTCTGAAAAAAAAGAAGGAACAAAAATCACAAAATAATTAATATGAATTTTAACAAAATAATGACAAAGATTTTAAATGAATAAAAAGGAACATTTTTCTTTTCATAAATTCGTGACGGAATGAACAATTATCATTTTTTTATCATTATGGGCTGCACATTTCCCGAATCACGATTTTCAGGGAGACTTTTGATAACAGACACGTGTAAAGGTTTGGTCATTTTTTTTTATGAGTAATATTTCAGTAACGCCTTATTTTCATCTCTTTTTAAATCAATTTCTCTCTGAAAACACATGCATTACTGATCTTAGGGTTCATCTTTGAACCTTCGAAAAATTGAGGATTACGCAGTAAAATTATTAATATAGATAAAGTGTTAGAACTCTCAACGTTTTCATGTTTATACGATACGAAATTACAATCTTGTAGAGGGAGGGCTGACACTGGACGGGGCCCTGCTACTATTCCTTCAATCACCAAATGATATTGTTTGAATTAAAAAAGGAACATCAAAGAAAAACATTAAAACTATTGCAGATTCAGGAGGACGCCCAGCAGATAATGATATCATTTATCCAAATGATGCTCATCTCCGGCTACAATCGAATACATGAGGAAGGCAAACAGCCTAAGTTATATTAACTGGCAACCCCTCTTTTGTCTTAGAGTAAGAATGCATTTTACTAAAACCTACGGAGCTAAGACATTGTTTCTATTTGTGAGATTATTATAATATGTTCATGAATACGATCAACTCACAAAAATTTAATGCATCCATGTTATTCGAAGCATCAAATGCAATCCATGTTATTCAAAAGGCACGCGAAACAATATTGGTCAAATGATCATAATTCAGATCCGCCCAGTTTAGAGTGCAAAAGGCGGAGCCCCAGAAAAAAGAATAGAAGACACAAGTCCGGTGCAGATTCAAGTGGAAAAGCTTTATGTTATGGAAGGGATTATTAATTGATACTTTATTTCATGACATAAAGACAAATTACGGAAAACTGAGTTTACGATTATCGTCAAGACATCAAAAAGTGCAATGCTTCAATTCAAACTCCAACACTATCTTGACATACCAGACGTAATATCAATGATTCGATCGACTGGTCCCATATCGAAATAGGAAAGTGGCAGCTGCTCAGGTAAATCTACGTAGTTTATGGCATCCCGTTTTACATGTAAGTTCTACTAATTTAATGCAAACAATTTACTTTTGGTGATCTTTTTTGAAATTCCTTTCGGGAACACGTTTTGGCCTGCAAAACACTTCATCGTTAAAATGTGTCTACCTTCAATACATACAGGAATGCGTCAACAGACCAGCGGAGCAGATATGAGTCTACAGACATGCCATACAGACGACGGCATAATGTATTCGGTGTATCGGCCATGGAATTTCGGCAACACCAGAAATTTGGGTTTTTTTCTTATTTATATAAGGCAGTTAACAGATGTTGTTGTGGCAATTGTAGCTGTGTTTTTTCATCATAAGTCTGTGAAGTTTCAATATGTGCCATATGTTGACAAAATAGATACCTAATCATCAAGACTTTACACACAGATTGTCCTAGAATATATAAATAAGCAGGATTCTTTTAAATCACAATTACAATTTCTTTCTCTCCACATCCTCTTTTCTTACATCGAGATTGTCACCCCGTATGGAATTCTGGGTTAGAATAGTCTCGGTAGCCTTGATTTCGTAAGAGGCCGCCCAAAATGGGGCGTTCCTTTGCTTTAGACCGCAAAAACTGAGTCCGCGTGTCCGGCAAGTGTGGCACGATAAAGATCCCCCGGTCCCTGTTCAAACAATGACCAAAGTTTTGCAGTAACTTTTAGTGACATAAATTCCCATACGGAACGTTAAAACAGTATTTTGGTTTTGCCTTGGACTAAAATGTCGTTCAATATTGGTTTGAAACGCGTCACGGGGATTGTCGTCTATATTTCCTTTAGTAACGAGCGGTAGCAAATTACACGGCCAACACTGGCGGGCAGAAGTTACGTCTTTTTAGATTGAAACTAACTATTCACACATATTGTCGGCCGTCTATATTGGTCCTCGACAAAACAAAACACTTATTAGGGTTTATTACCAACATGCAACTGTCTAGCGAACAATATTGACGGGTTGTTCCAAGTTCATTGAGGGCTAGCGCTCGACTTCGCGTTGGTCTTCTTCGGAAACGAACAACCCGTAACCAAATCTGCCGTAAGTCCCCAGTCAGTACAAACCCAATAAGTTACACAGTAAACAATCAACCAACCAATTTGTAAAACAAAATAGATTAACTTGAGCGTAATTCTTTTCAATCAAATTACATCTGAATTATCTTATTTGATTATGAAATGTTTTTGTTGAAAGCAACATTGTATTTTAAAGTAGTTTCTAAAAAAAGCTTAGGCCCCCTTACGATTTTATAAACAGCATAACTTATATATATGACAATATATATGGAAGAAAAACGCAATAACAGATACACCTTTGAGGACATATCTACTCTCTTCTCTATTATATGCAAGGGGTTTACATATTTCAATTTTAAAATTTCATCTTTGTATTATAAAATATAGTTGTAACGTGTAGCGGCGCCACCCAGCCATGTGCTGGGCGAGCACCTAGCCTGCCGCTAGGCTTAGAAGATAGGCATCTTGAACGCCGATGTATTGAATAACCTTGTTTTCGGCTACGTCCAGGGCTAGCCTGCATGCAGTTCAAGATCGTAGCACTATGACCGAGCCCTACGGTAGCCGCTACGATCTTAACGCAGCCCTGACCACGCTCGCCATTGCTTAACGTGCGAGATCCGAGACTACTAATCGCCAGAAAGCTGGGCTCCCAGTGAGGCATATAGTTCCCGCTAAGAAATATATTCAAATTATTGGTAACGAGTCTTTGAGTTATAAAAGTTATTGGTAAAATATTTCTTCCTTGCATTTGAAATAATAATTGTATTCACATGTAAATGAATAATGATATTCATCGCCCTCACGCATGCGCCTTGTGCAGTAAAATACATATTGAAAGAGACACCGAAACACTTGTCTGCTGCTTGACCGCTAATCCCGGGGAGAAAGTACATCCAGTCCTGGGTATTTGATTATCGTTCGCTCTCATGACGTATCTTTAATCCTCAGTAAATATATTGTTTTTCTAAATTTAATAGAATTAAACTTTGAAGCAGGGTTGACTTCCCCGCCGTGTGGAGGAGCGGATTAGATCTAATGAGCATTTGTTTCCTGCGCGTTCCTGATTTCGCCTGACACTAACAAGCCGCACTTAATAATATAATGTACCTCAGCACTCGTGTTTGATCATCTCTTTTGTAAGCACTACAATTTAATGTAGAGCTTCGCTAGTAGCGAGAGTTTATTGACTTCAACCGTGAAATTTTGTCTTGGATTCTAAGCATAGAAACTACTGTGGGCAGTTTTTTCTCCTCTCTGTTTAAAACCTCAATCTCTCAGGGCTAACTCTATTATAGCAGATCTCTAGTATACCAGATTTGTGGATAGAGCGGCTTTGGGAGGTTGAGTTGGTGTATATGCTCTTTCTCATCAAATCAAAAGAGTACTCGGTGTAAGACACGGAGAAATGATACGGGGTTGTTGGAAAAAAAAAACACACAGCCAGATTTTATTTTTTTGAGTGAAGAAGTTTGTTCAACTCTGGCATCAGATGTTCTAACTCGAATATAGAAGATAGGCTGGATTACTTGTTACAGTGCTCTTCGTCTGAAATAAATTTCTAAGTTCAAGAGACGTTGTTTTCAATTTTTTATCCCACTTTTTTTATAAACCTAAGCATTACACAGCTCATTTTAGCGTAATATCCATATAATGTTGTAAACTATTCTAAAAAAAAAACAATAAAAACAAAACACCAGTACTTAACCACCACCTAGCAAACCAACCCCACCTATCGTATTTGATATCAAGTCGGGAGACATACGCACAAAGATAAACCCCTAGTGACTGTCATGAAATATTCAAACCGCTGACAAACGCAAACTCAACATCAAGCTGACATGGCATAAAAACGTCATAAAATGGGTCCTAGTCAGTCGAAATCATTCTCTCTTCCGAGACTGTACGACAGAAGTAGTACCAGTGTCAGCCGAGACAACGACTTTAAAATCTGAGAAGTCAAGCTTCCAACTAAAGCGCTAGTTGTTCAGGGAATCGTAACCGTCAGGTAGCCTATTAAAAAGAATAAGAACGATAGCATTAAGGAGGTATTAGCAGTAGCATTCATAAAGGAGGAGACAGGCTCATACAGTTTAATGCTCAGAAAACTATAATAATGGTACAAAATACTGTTGGCAAAAAAAGATTAATTTGTTCTGTTATTTGAAATTGAATTCAATTTTTGCCCATTGGTTTTTTATTCCGATTGCGGATTATTGAGAATAAAGGTAATGTTTCAATATATTCTACATTCGGTAAGAATTGATGCTGTGTGTGTTAAATCAGTCGACATATACAGTTTTCAAAATATGAACAGGTTTGCAGCGTAGAGCGTAGCTGGAAATCCCTTGTATTAAATATTGTATTTTTGTAAGATTCATGGACATTTCTTCTAATTATAGTTCAAAATCGATTAATCGATTTTAAACCCTCTGTCGCCAATTTGAGCTGGGGCAATGCGTCATATTTCAATTACATTAGTAATCAAATTAACATACGAAAAGTGCTTTGAATGTAACTGCATCTTGGTAATATGCCTCTAAAAATCAATCATCGCCACACTTATTTTAAATTCGTACTTTTAACATCAAATTGTGATCGCAGATTTACAGTAATAAACATACTTATAAACTGAGGAATTTTTAACCCTACCCAAAATCGCACAAATTAATAAACACCTAATGCTTTAACCAATATAATCCCAAAGACCTGATGAAAAATTCAGTTAAAAATAAACAACTAATTATTGGCTTGAAAGCATACCTAGATGTTTTATAAAAATGTCTTATCTTCCTATTTGAACTTTGTTTTAAATATTGTTTTTTTATTATAGCTGTACTGTAGAAAATGTTTTCCCTGAATGAAGTTCAGGAGATAAAATAGCTATTTTACACACAGTTGTGAATAAACATTTCCCCGGGGAATAGTTTTTTGACTATTCCCCGTTCGAATAATTTCCCGGCACGCTTTGACGCCAGTTTTTGATTTCCTGTAATTTGATTGGTTGAAGGTATTTTCAGCGTTAGTAACACAGATGAGTTCCACCTACAAGCAATATGTCGTCCTCGAAACGGTATTTAACCGTTACGAAAGGGAATATCGCTGCGCCTTGTCGACTATAAAGATAGTAGAACAAACAAAATGTTGTAAAAGTGGCTTTTTGGAGACTATTTATTGGAAGATATGGAAAAACTATAACATTGCAGGAAATAGAGAAATTACTTTCAATGGAGATCGGTCGATGTGTTCTTGAAAATTTAAAAAGAAGTTTTTAATGCTGAACTGGGAATACCGATCGGTAATCTTTCTACGCAAAGGAAAGCGGTTTGAATTAGATTTGGACTTCAGAAATCAGTTCTTGAAGAAACATCCGTTGATATTGTTAATATAATTAAATGTTTACTGAATTTAAATATGTAATCTGTCTTTCCCAACAGAATGAAGTTCATTAGACATTCAGTTATAATAAAACACTTGCGTTTATTCACTGGCTGTGGATTGTGGAATAGCTCTTTGATTCAACCTTGACAGGACTATTCCCCCTTTTGGGCAAGCCCTCGGGAATAGTTCCTCCTCCGGGTTGAATAACAGAGCTATTCCCACTCACAGCCTAAGTGATAAGTGTATAATGTCTTGTTCTTGTTGTTTTATGTCTTCGTTCATTTGTTTGTACATGTTAGCGCTTAAGGGTAAATCTGATTTATAGGGCGCATATTAAATATTAGAATAGAATGAAAAAAGAATGATGAGTGCTTCGTATATAACCGCTATACTTAGACACGGAAGCGACGGTTGCGAGACATAATCGGTTCGCACGGGAGATCGAAACTGAGGTAACTATAAAATATTCAATAATTTATTCGTCGTCTTAAGCCTTACAGATTATAATTGTAGAATATATAATTATACGCAAATGCGTCACTTAATAAAATATTTGATTATAGTTTTCGATAAAATTGGTATAGTGGCAAATCTAACACTTGAGCAGTGCCCTCACTTCGGCATTTTTTTTTTTTTTTTTTTTGGTGAGCTTGGTGACCTCCGAGTCAATGCACATACTAGTCATTTCCTGCTGATTTACAGATCCACTCTGACTCAGTGAGAGTTTATATATTCAGTCTCAAATTTGTTGTGTTGTCAACTTTTTATTTTGCCGTCAGTTCAGCTGGGTGGCTTTACATAATACGAATAAAACAAGTAAACTGAGCCTCGGTTTCTGTACGATGTATTTTTTGTCTCAATTCTCACACAAATAAGCATAAAAACGACGTTCTACAAATTTTCTGGTGCGAACCAAGCATGATTTTAAGGGCCATGATTTCCGTTGAGAGACAATTTACAAACTGAAGCCGACGCAGCAGATGGCGTTTGGCTATGGATGAGTCGGGTAAACATAACTATAATATTCTTCCTGTCAGTTTAAGTTCTACAAGCAGTGGCATGACGAGAAGTTTTATATCATTTTACTACCGAAGTAATAAATCCGTAGATGCATCGTAATCTTGAATATATGTTACGTAGGGATCGTCCCTGAGCGTTTGTTTTAATTAGAACAGCTCTCACGTAGATCACAGAGTCCCAATGATTGAGATCGGGAATTGCTGAAAAATTGGGAAGCATTAATGATAATGAGTTTTGATTCTTTTCATTGGAAACTAACCATTTTAAACTGAAGAATAAGGGGCTTTACACATGCTGTATTTAATGATAAATCAAGTCAAACATTTGTTTTAAAATTATTTTATCTATTAACAGGGAAAAATGGTTTAACAGAGTATAGCTTTTTATACGTTCTGCGGTTACATAAACATGAGGAGAGAGAGAGAGAGAGAGAGAGAGAGAGAGGAGGAGAGAGAGAGAGAGAGAGAGAGAGAGAGAGATTATAGCTTTTATAGACAACAGAAAATTTAAGTTTAACCCAAGCACTTCCCCAGGATAAATTGGTATTTAAAGTATAAAAGAATCTAGACAGCTATATCGGCAAATCGTCTGGTTCCTGTAGATACATGTATTGCTATGAAACAGTTTACTACATTTATTGCCATTAGCAAAATCATCGATCAGTGAAATACTCTAGAAAAAAATCAAATCGAAATGTAAACTCTCAATAGATATGAGTCATATCAATAAAACAATATCGTTGAGAATTGGACGATGTAGAGCTATGTTGTGTGATTTTGTCAGAATCTCCTATCTATTTTTAGGATATTATTTCAGCTTCTATTAATCAGAGTTGTATTGATAAAACAAAGGATTATCGCCGCATCTCGACTTGATTTAAAAGACTAGAGTGTGCGAGATTTTCTCCAGGCGGTAGACAAAATTAAGCGCAGCTGCAGAACGGCACGCGCTAATTCAAACAATTATGCAGATTTGATTGTTTAATTATATAGTCATTTATTCGTGCTATCGTTGTTTGAAAAGACTCCCGTTTTCTGAATATATAGAGATATTCTCACATTGCAAGTTATATACTGCCATATTAACAGGGATTTATTAATCAAATACCTGTATGCTAATTGTTTTTCATGTTCCTGTTACCAATTACACAAATACAATAATTATAATGTATGATGATGTTTATGCAAGGAGACAAAACTTTCGTTGATTTTGCAGATTTGAAAGATTCCTCACACAACGCTTCTGTTTATGTTCATCGGTGCTTGAGGTTCATTTGCGTGATAATATATAAAACTGCCGTTTAAAAAGTGACATTTTACGGGAAAAGAGCTCTTTATATATCCAACGTAACGCTCTATATCAAGATGATTCGAGAAGTAAACATGTTATGAATGAACACACCATGAGGGCATTGTGACCTTGAACTCGAACAAGGCCGCTCATGAGAATTGTGAAATAAATAATGAACCCATTCATAGTCTGCTTTTAGATCTGAAATGCTTCTTGAATTCTATTTAGCCACGTTTTTTATTCTTTGAAAATGTTTTTTAAATATTTTAAAATTAGTGACGATGATAGATGAAATCGTATCATATTCATATTTTGTAACTAAATATAGAAAATATGTCAGTGAGGACATTTTACACCCCTTGTTATCTACAACAACTGCCGCGGTTATTTTGAGTACATGATTACACAAGGAATGGGGAGAATCTTCTTTATCTGGTATTTAGACTCCTCTCCCCGTAATCGGCCCGGATTACCACTTATTCATGTTCTATGTCGTAATTCCCAGAGACACTCGATGGGTTTCCCTGACAAATGTTTACAGCGGATTCTTTACGACAATGGCTCCCCTTTATATACTAAATACTTATGTCTACTTCAGAGCTGGTAGGATAATTATTTATTACACTGCAGCTTAAAAAAAACCCCTCGCCATCATGACAGCGGTATTTAGTGTGTAAGATAAGTAATGAAATATTCTAGGTATATACATAATTTTGTATGAGCATATTCGTATTATCCCACCTCATATATGATTAAAACATGAACAACTTCATCACAGTGCCTCTCTTCTGTATGAAGGATTAATTGGAACATAAAATGGCATTGACCGACGAACCCCTCTAATTTTTTCGCTGGCTAGTCATGATAAGGTCGATGAACAAGGCGTAATTAATTTGAATCCCCTAACATCTGGCAGATTCTCATTCTTTATCGCCTGTACGACAAATGTTAGCTGACTGACACGAAAATTATCCTCCTGATAGCGTGGGGGGCATTTCTACCTCCGCTGTAGTATAGCCCCGATGCATTTTGTAGATCGTAGTACTGTGGAATCATTTTTATTTCGTGGGGGCCATTTTTCGTGGGTAAACAAATTTTTGCTGGTTCGTGAGGACGTAATTTCGTGTGTAGCTGATAAATAATATGAGCGGTNCGTAATTTCGTGTGTAATTGATAAATAATATGAGCGGCATAATATCTATAAAGATTAAAAGGCAATGATAAAACATATTCGTGAGGGGAGCGTAAATCTCGTTGGTAAGGTGACCCACGTAATTCCACGAACATTGCCACGAACAATGATGATCCCACAGTAAACGGAGAGGAGGGGAATGGGGGGTGGTGGGGATGATTACGCTGATCCGTTAAAATTTAGGTTCACAGGCAATCTTCTCGAAAGTGAGATGATTATGGATGACCTTTTCACGTAGCTAAAATTGTGCCCCAGTTTAATTCGAGAATTGGAAACATTCTAATCTAACTAGGTAAAACAAATTAGGTCCCGCACAGAGCAAAATTGTTACATGGAAAGCAAATTTTACCAAAAGTGCAATAACGCCCCTCACAGCTTCTAATTCCGCCCCTCGCCGCTTCTAGATCAACCCTTTGTACTTTATCGACGTAACATTATTGATTTCAACTGAATTATTACTTATCTGAAGCATCCATTTACAGGTTACAACAAAAAACTGTCTAATTTCTCTTTTTTTACCAGTTAAAACGATATGAAACAACAGACATTACGTTTGTGAATTACGCTGCGTTGCTTTGCTTATGATGTAAGGGGAATGGGCTAATTAATATCAAATTCCACTTAACAAAATCAGAACACGGAAACTACAAATATACTTCAAAGCTTCCAGAATCAGACGTGCAAGTCGATGCGGCTTATTGGCTTAGATGTTTTTGTTTATCTTTGCAAAGTGCTTGAACATTTTAGGACAACTTTTTTTTAAAACGGAAGATAACTTTACCGTAAGGGAGATTTCGGGACCACCTGCCGGGAAGGTAATTCAGAAAACAGATACGTGTACATGTACATCTGAGGCGAACACCGGGGGGAGCAGAGCGTGACCGGCAGCGGCCGACCGGCCAAACACGCTCCTACAATTATACTCACTTAATTAATTAATTCACGGAATTATCCATAAACATTTAAACAAATAGAGAAATATACACAGTAATTCTGAATTCTTATTTAAACAAAATAAATATGCACAGTTATATTGAATTATTATGCTTGGCATAATGTTGAATATGTAACCTAAGAAATTATCGGAAGTGTTGCAATTTGATTAAGCCCAGAGAACGTAAAAGATCTTCCGTAAGTGTAAGGGGTATCACGGAGAGCGAGAGATGGGCGGATAACCTGCTTTGAAGCACGGTAAATTTAATAATGATTTCATTAGTAGATTTCTGTCTGACCCCGTTACATGAAATTGACCCACAATTCAGTTTGGGTAAAGAATGCTCGACAGACATTCACCGATTTTTAAATGCAATTACATGTATTGTAATTAATGTTTCTTAAATTAATTTACCGAATAAAATCGAGCAAATGAAAATTGTGAATGTTGCTTGACGAACATCATCCAAAATTACTATCCCTTTTGTAGAAAATAGATTTTAAGATTATCAAAACTATAGTATAAGTCTGTTAAAATTACTATCTGATTATTACAATAAGAAAGAACAAATTTTCGATCTAAAAATAGACTTACCGGACTTTCCCACGCCTTTAACGCCGACCACTAAAATGTTGATATCTTTCCCGTTATGGTGACCTCCCCTGGGTAGTCTGGAGTCATCCATGACGGGTTTGGGGTCTTTATCCAAATAATTGGGAAAAGGCATCCGGCATTTCTATAGTATTACAACAGCATCCTTGGTATTCCACCTCAGTTCCTAATTCACTGACTAAACGAATAAGCAAAATCCTAGTTTTACAGGTTTCTCACATCTTGTAATGCTCTATCACATTTAAATATTCCATAAGAAAAAAAAACCACTTTTAGTTGAAAGTTTGGCTGAACTGTATACTGCAGTTTATGCTTCTAAGATAAACTCGAATAACTTTTTAACAAATATCATTGAATTAAAGAGCGGTATTAGAGAACACAGAATATATCGTCATTCACGTGAGCACGCTCTCTAGAGCGCGTTCCTTGTATCGTCTGCTTATAACGTCGTGACACGGCTCATGAACCATATCCCACTTCCACCTTTTAATGAAGCCCCCCTTCACTGCGCTGACGATCAGGTTACCACCGACTGAGAGGTAAACACCACTGGGTTCAAAGCATATTATTTATCAGGTTTCTCCATAAAAACAAATTTGTTTATGCATAATTCTAGAACATTTATTGCGCGGAGGGAGTCTGCATAATTCTAGAACATTTATTGCGCGGAGTCAGAACAATCAAAGAAAATCGAAAAACGATTAACATCATCTTTTTTTTTATTTTGCCAGTGAAAAATCGATAATTCTATTTTATGCGCCCAGAAACATTATTATTTGGTCTTTGATTATGTATGTAAAATATCTTTTATGTGTACATCAAAATCATTTTTCTCTGATGTGAGGCGAAGCCTTGCTATGTATGGGATCCCCGCAGCGAAGCATCAATTTCTAGCTTTCAGTTCTTACCCTAAAATCATAGGAAATCCCGCATAGTGGCATGCTTTGATTGAATTTACAACTAGTTCTCATTTTATAGACTCGATGTTCTCTTGGTGTTACAGTGCGCATGTCGCAATTGCGTCTGTTTGTTTGTATGAACTAATAACAATGTGCTCTATTCGTATCAGCAGACACTTACAACAACTCTATGTTGACTTTATGTTAGTATATTCTAACCTTGCTTTGTATGCATTTGAACTTACAAAAAATCTATAACACTTTGTAAAACAATATATCATCTTTATGTTGTGTTTGTGTTAATAAACAATTTTTTTTTTTGGTTTTCTTTGGTTAAGTATTAGCGGTATAAACTTTTCTGTTTTGAACTTGCAATAGATTTGTGTTATTTTGTGTTAGCTTGACGATATTTATGTTGTGTTCGTTTTAGTAAAAAAAATTGTATGTTGATTTCGGTTTAGGAAATATTTTTCAACAATTTTATGCTGTCTTTTGTTTATTACTAGATGCATAAACATTTCTGTTTTGAATGTACAACAGATCTGTGTTACAAATTCTACGGTCGCTATAATGACCTTGTTTGCGATTACAAAGTATCACTAAGTCATTATGTTGACTGATTTGTTTCATTACCCTTTGTTAGACTTGTCATTTTCCTATAGATTTGACTACGGTAAATCCGTTTGGCTTTATTTTTCGACTAAGGGCTCACGGCGGGTGACCGGTCAGCAAGAGGATGCTTACTCCTCCATGGCACCTGATCCTGCTTCGCTTTCTCGAAGGTCCGTGTTGCCCTACACTCGATTTTGTATGTGTTTTTGGACTATTGATTACCGTTTCATAACTTTTTACTTTTCGCCATTTTATATTATACTGATACAAACACAACAAGTTTCAAATTACATGAAACACAAAACAAAAACATACAGTTGTTGTTAAGTTCTTTAACCACAAAGGACAATGGTGGTTGTTGTAAATGTATTAATGAATACAAAGACAACTTGTGGTTGTTGTAAATGTATATGATGTACAAAGGACAACTTGTGGTTGTCGTAAATTATATGAATACAAAACACAACACACAGTTGTTGGCAAGTTATGCTAACACATAGACGAACACAAGTTGGTGTAATTTTGTTGTGGACACAAAGATAATGCAAGTTACAGGTTGATTCTCAACAAGGACAATGTTAGAGTTTCTGAAAATTATATAAAACCCAAAGACGACAAAAAATATTTGAATGTTTAGACTAAAACATTGTTATAATTTTCGTGCGAACACAGGACAAAATAGAATTGTTTTGTCGCTGATACTGAATCAAAGACGACATAAAATGGTTTAAAATTACTAATACAAAGACAAAAATAC
>CAJDSM010021409.1:7103-20867 GCA_903981925.1 Ostrea lurida
CCTAAACTCTTGTTTTTGTGTTCTTTTTAGGACTTACGAGATTGATCACTGTTCGTTATATTTGCCTTTACATTTTATGGCGGAAGGATTGATTAAACAAATTCATCCAATAACCTTCTATTTTTATACCGCTATACATGTACGTATATTTCAGGTTTAAAATTGATGATACAAGTAGCTTAGACTTGGAACTAGTTCATATACATGTATTGTTATTTATTAATTTTGCAGAGGTATTTTTCCAACTTGAATTAAAAACACTGAACTATTCTTTAAAAATTCTTAGTCAATTTCTGTGTAAAAAATCAGTATTGGTCAATAAGAAAATCTGATCGAAATCCTCTTTTTCAAAAATTTTAGAAACTGACATCACACTTAACATGTTTTTTGTTAAACTCTGAAATTCGATATTATTGAGTTAAAAAATTCCATAAATCAAGTGCAAAAAGTATGTTCTCCATTTTCATTACAAGTTCTAAATTTTGTTTTATTTTATTTTTAATCTGTATTGTAAGAAGACATCATTATCCTCCTATTTCATGAAATTATTGATTTCTATTCCTTTTATATACATGTTTTGTTCCAACAGACGATGCAGTTTAAATGAATAAATCTTGAGCAAAAAAAGTCATGTTTATACACTGTAACACTGTAGCTTGAAAACAAGCACGATAACCCCATTTTTTCTTTTTGATTTTCCGATTCTCTCTCAATGTAGAAATAAAAAATATGTTTCCCCAAAATTTGACATCACTCCAGATCTCCGCTTTGAACCTTAATGACAGGTTGTGTCAGCAGACTAGATCGTTATAACGACCATTGAATTTTCGGAATCTGACACGAAATGAGACTGTTGAAATCGCTGTAACATCAACGTTTTGTCAATACCCTGTCTCGATTTAAAAACGTATCATATGCAGAACTAGCTCTTCCGTATCAATTTAGTTGAGAGGCATACATGTACATATGCTGGCGAAAATGAAATGTTGCTACCTGTATATGAGAAGTTGACAATGGAGAAGCCAAAATCATCCTGTTTATCATAAAGTTGAGTTGTACTTGTGACGTGAACATCTACATTCAATAAGATATATATGTATATGTATGAAGTGTGGTGTCGAATCGACATGTGAATATAAATTATGATAAAACCTAATTGTTGATAGATAAAACATATACCTACATGTATATTATGTCGATTTGAAAGCCACAGCTAGATATATTTTCTTCTCATTTGGAAAATTACATACATCAAATCCTTCACAAAGTAAATACGAACAGAAAGTTATATATAAAGTCAGAACATTAAATCTATACAAAGTAAATACATGAAGTCCCACAGAAATCAAATATTTTAACTCCAATACAATGCAAATACATTGACTTCTAAACAAATACATGTACATCAAATCCTATACAAAGCAAATACATGTACATCAAGCCCTATAAAAATTAAACCATTGAATCCTAGACAAAGGAAATACATCAAAGCCTATACAAAGCAAATATTCCTATACAAATTAAATACAGAACTGTAATATGGAATCTTGTGGGAACATCATATTCTATAGAAATCGTTTATAAAGCGCGAACTCCGAGCAAAGCCATTAAATCGTACCGAGATGACGGGAATCCAGCTCAGTGTGTTATGGTGTCAGGACAAATTCAGCATCACCTGTCACCTTGGTAATAAATAGAAGTGACGCTCAGTGTCTCGCGCTTCACGGGAAGGTGACGAGACTTGTCATCAACTCATACGCTGATCCTATATTTGTAAAAGACAAAATTGAGTTCTACTATTTGGGGACCAGTCGATTATGCACTGGTATTGTCGCTGTTTGGTATCAGAAAAGAAATACCATGACCAAAGTAATCTCGGGCAATACTGTCGTGACAATGGCTACCCTTACAGAAACCATTGCTAGATGTACATGTACAATGCCCGTTGATCAGAACCTTGGGAAGAGTAAATGTCATCATACAAAACCCAATATATCTGATTTCAAGGTACATTATGTAATTCATTTTTTTTATTTCATAAACTTACTGTTCTTTAATGATATAGAGTTCATTAGTTTGTGCGGAACTGCCATTGATGCAAAAACGCCCGGACGTGCACATCTTCATTCAGTGGTGGAGAGAGAGAGAGAGAGAGAGAGAGAGAGGAGAGAGAGAGAGAAGAGAGAGAGAGAGAGAGAGAGGAGAGAGAGAGAGAGAGAGAGAGAGAGAGAGAGAGAGTCTTTAAATTTTTTCAAAAAGTTTTGTTCACAGTATTAACCTTTTGTTCATTTGGAAGAATCGGTGATATTTTCACTTACTTCGGCAACTCCTGCAGTTGAAAATAATTTCATTTCAAACGTGATGAATGTGAATTTGGACCCGATTTTCCTCCGAATGGCGATAGTTTGCTATCGTACTTAATTTGGACTACTGTGTATATCGGTGTGGCAGTTGAGCCGAGGGAAGAATGAAATGACCAACAGCGTGTCTCAAGTGATGATCATGGTTATCCATCTAACGCGAGAAATGTAACGCAGTCGACGTAAACAATTCATTATGACGTCATATAAACAACACGAAAGTGAGAGAAAGTCTTCTGATAAAAAATATGAGTGGTACATATGCTTTACAAAACAATGTATCTATTTTATCTAAGGGACAGAATTACAACTTGTACGACGTCAAAATATATATTTTTGGGAGGGGGGCAAATTTAAATCTCGAATTGTCGAAAACTGAACTCCTTAATTGTGGGCAAATTAAAATGGAGGTACATGTAGCGGAAGATACCGATAGTTGAACAAAATGGCGGAGCCCTGGCATATTCAGTGATAGTGTAAAGTCAGATATAACGAACAGTGATCAATCTCATAAGTCCTAAATAGAATACAAAACAAGAATTTGGTAAACACGGATCCCTGGACACACCAGAGGTGGGATCAGAGGCCTAGGAGGAGTAAGCATCCCCTGTTGACCGGTCACACCCGCCGTGAGCCCATAGTCTTGATCACGTGAACGAAGTAATCCGTAGTCAAAAACGGCTATGAAACACATCAAACCAGCATTTGACCCATATGGCAGGTCATACTGGCAGCTAAATCATTATAACGAACTTAGAATTTGCGAAATGCTGCCTTTAAAACGTGACTGTTGAAACCCTGCAACAACAACTTGTTTGTAAGTAGCCTGCCTTGATTTATAAAAAACCTGATCATACGCAGAACAAACTCTTGCGTATCAAATAAGTTGAGAGGCATACACACCATATGCAGGTGTACGTAGAGATTTTCTCTTTTCTTTTCTCGATTTTGTTTAACTTTTTACATGCGTGTCTTGCTTCGACGACGGGATTTAAGCCCGCCCGCGCTAAATTGATCGACATAATAAACTAAATTCAGTTCTGTTCTATCAAATTGCCAGAACCAAGGATTTTCCGGGGGCCTTGTCCCATGAGTCCCCATCAAGGCTTTGTCCTGGCCCACTGGTGGCCTCAAGGTGGTTCCCAAACTTGCCTAATTGGCGTACACATCGAACTTTAGCTAGCTACGCCACTGCAATTTAGATGACCTGATAAGTAATGTGTAATTTAATGATTTCCTACAATGCCACAAATCACAAGCCAAGGTCTGGGTACCAAAACTTTAATGCGCACAAACACATATACATTACATAGTGCCAAAATTGCTTGATGTAGCCTTGCCAGACCACATGTACTGCGGCACCAAAATGTCGGATGTATTGCTAATATTAAATGCCAAACTGATAACGACGGATAGAACATTTCCGTAAAAGTAATTTAAACATATCTGTGAACATAATAATAAGATCGGGAGAAAGAAGCCCAATACAGCTATAAATGAAAAGCCATCTTTTAAGCAAGAAGTACAGAAGTTATATGGACCTGGCTTTTCATAATGCCATAGCGTTCTCTGGAACTGGGTCATAGAAATCCATTTATGACTGTTACCACAACACCAGTCAATCTACTATGGACCAGCACACCATCAATCACAGCACGATTATGTTAGGGACTGGTGATGTGCTTCTCCAGTTCTCTCCCCTGAGAACAGATTAATGTGTTTTTCCTTTCTTTTTTTGATTACATTTGGTCATCTTTTCGATCATAACAGTTAAATATTCCGTGCGATTATTCCTCCCACAAAGTAATGCAAATTCTAGTTCATCATTCTACAGTGTTGATGACACTTTGACGAACAGTTCTAGAATATGGTTGCACAAATTGTCGTAAATGTCGACCCTATTATTTAGATTTATGAGTAAGTGCGTGTTAAGTAGTTTTCCACCTAAGAATCGTGTAATCTTGGAATAACTCAATTCTACAGATGGATATTTTATTGTTACGAAATTAGCAACCATCTTCACTGCAAAATTTATTGGTCGTGCAACATGAACCTATTCAGATAAAGTTGTTTGGAGTTGTATTACATCTCCCTCGGGCATAGCTCTGATCCTTCGACGTACATGCATTTGGCTCCAGTCTTTGGAACTCCATTTTTCAGCTCTTCAAATTTTTAATTACATGGATTTCCAATATTTCGGCATGAGCATCACTGAAGAGACATAATTTGTATCTGGTGCATCACAATTGGTACCGCCGTGTAAGATTAGCATTCATTCGGAAAGTTTTCACTCATACTGAGAAGTCACACCTGTGGGTAAAGTACCGTAAATTAGATCATTTCGCAAATTCTACGGTCCTACAATACCTTGTTTGCGATTACTTATCACTAATCATATGTTGACTGATTTGTTTCGTACCCTTTGCTAGAATTTCATTTTCGTACTAGATTTGACAACGCGTAATCCCGTTTACCTTGTTTCGACTAGGGCTCACGGCGGGTGTGACCGGTCAGCAGAGGATGCTTACTCCTCCATGGCACCTGATCCTGCCTTCGCTTTTGTCGAGTCCGTGATGCCCTACACTCGACTTGTATGTATATTTTTGGACTATGATTACGTTTTACACATTGTTTACCTCACCAATTTATACCTAACCTTAGCACACAGAGCCGTAACAGGGAGGGGACTTTGGGTAGCCGCGACACGGGATTTTCATTTTTAAGACCCGTCTCAATGTCAAGCGTTTGGCGAAGAAGCGATTTACATCTTTGTTTCGACGCGGTAATACTCGAGCAATTCTCGAACTCATGGCCTCATAGGTACGAAGAGTATTCTATACCACAGAGTAGAAGGAGAAAATGTTTAATAATAAGATATAGTGAATATATTTCGAACTTTGGGTACTTTTTGCGTGGTTCATAATGTAGAAATGAAGGTACCAACTTCATATATCCTATATAAAAGATATAGAGTTAAGAGAATAGCAAACACGGACCCCTAAACATAGCAGAGGTGGAATCAAATGCCTAGGAGTAAGCTTACTTTGTTGACCAGTTACAACCGCCATGAGCCCTGATCAAGTAAACGGAGTCAAACGTCAGACAACATTCGGCACAGTAATAGCATGTACTTGCAGATTAGATTATTATAACAATCATATAATTTACGAAATACTGAATAAAACCTCTGTATTTATATGTAACTTATTTTTCAGTAGGTTGCCTTGATTTACAAATTGATCATGCACAAAACATGCTCTCGCGCATTGAATAAGTTGCTCAAGAAACATAAGCAGCATAGGAAGGTAGATGGAAGTAGATAATTTTGTCTAAGGATTTATTAAATTGATCGCTGTTCAATACATTCACTTTTCCCTAAGTCGACGTCACAACACATAATTTACGATTGTTCGTATTATGCGTAATTCAATATTAATGACGTAATATATCTTTTGAAAATGTTACAAACTTAACTACTCCATGGTGTATGTAATATTGATGTGGATCAATTTAGGTAAACATGCTTGAAAGTACACGTACCCTAAATTTAAAAAAAAAATCAGCCAGAAAGCAAATTATCGGTCAGTCACAACAAAGATACACGAGTCCTTGATGAAATAAATCACCCGCCTAAATTGTTACGATCGTCATATCGGGATTGAAATGATTCATTCCTTCTCAGGGGACCTGGTGCATTCAGAGAGTTGACGTTTTAACAGTTCATTGTTCATCTAGCCACTATTACAAAACTATAAACACAATGACGAGATCATTTTTGCGTACTCTTTTGATTCAAGCCGTGAATTTCTGAATCGATCTCTACCATTTCACAGCACTCCATCTCTCTTAAGAAGTCTTTGTGGTTTTTATCAGTTTGCCAAAACACATTAAAATAAAGGTGTCACTGAAAGTTGATTCCAAAGTCAATTCAGTGTATCACACTTTCGAGTTTTGGTGCATAGGTTTTAGGATTTTGGAGGCATCTTCCTAAATGTTGAAATTCATGACCTCAGGTGATTGGGTAGGTCTATATGATTTACTGAATGAAGTTGAGAATGCAGTGTATTTTTTGAAAAAAAAATCTTTACTCTTGGAAATTTTGAAATCAAATTGCCCCCTGTTAATAAGTGATGTGCTGTCATCCCCAGGTGTTTGTGTTTTAGTGACGTTATAATGTCAAACATTATTTGCTTCCTAGCGCTGGGCTGAAGTAAGGTTCACGAGTACAAATAATATGGTCCATCGATTAAAAGCTCATTCTTGGAACTCACGAATGTTGTTTATTGCAAGACGTTCTACCATGATCGTCTTTTAAAAAACCCAACTCCATTTGTTTAAGATCGAGTCACTACTGAAAAAACAAACATAAACTACCCGTATAAGCCAAAGCTTTGTACATGTAATGGATTGTAACGTCCCGCTTGAGAATTTTTCACTCATATGAAGACGTCACCATTGCCGATGAAGGGCTGCAAAAATTAGGCCTATGCTCAGCGCTCGTGGCCTTCAAATGAGCAGGGAGGGATCTTTATCGTGCCACACCAGTTATGACTTTTTGCGGAATCATCCGAAGGACCACCCCCATTTAGTCACCTCTTACAAGCAAAGGATACTGAGGACCTATTCTAACCTGGATTCTCACGGGATCTTTGCAATGGAAAGACAGTATGTACTCACAGATGTTCATGACACATCTTAGGAGGGGGCAGGTGCCGATGAAGAGTAAGCATCCCCTGTTGATCGGTCACAACCGCCGTACACGTGAGCCCTTGATCAAGAGAAATTCGTAGTCAAAGTCGATGAGAAACAAATCACCTAACAATTAGTATGAAACACGTCATGCGTCAGACAGTATTTGACAAAATGACAGGTCGTATTGGTAAATTAGGTCGTTATAACGACTACAGACTTTGTGAAAGAAAGAGAGCACCAAGATTATACCAGTGCTGTCCAAAACGTTTATGAACGGTGACAATTTTGTCCTTTCAAATGAATTTAGATTTGCATACGATACACCAAAATATTCCAAGTCAAGTTGCTTTTAAATGTAAATGAAAATAAGTGTAGTCATACAAGGTCGCGGAAGGCATGCACGGCCAATGGTAAAACTTTGACAATTTCCTAAATTAATTTGTTGCATTCAAGTGGTTACTTTTTTTTTTTTATAAAACAGGTCAAAGCTAGATTGAATTTAGTTGTGATGTAAAGAAAACGATTACCGTCATTTTCTGATCTTATCAGACAAAGAAAGGAAGAATAAAGAAATAGGTCTTTGAAAACGCCCGAATAAGCGATGTCTGCCATCTAAACGGAACAACCCGCAATAAAAATCTGTATTGACCTGGGGAAAACGCCGCCAGAGAAGAACGGAAATAACTAGGATCAACTGGAAGATACCCAGGCCGTCGATTTTCAAGTGACATAAACGGTTTATTTTCGATTTTGCGTGCTAGGTCGGAGATAGTCTTGATCATGTATACATGTACGTTTGTGTATACGGACCAGTAAACAAAAAATTATGGACGTTATTGAGAGAGAAAAATTAATGTGTTTGCAGAAGATTGAGAGGTCCTTGTACCTTACATCAAGGCCATCACAAGTGCAATATACAACTTGCATGATAGTCAGACAAAGAAGATTCAAACATCTTTTCCAGAAGAACAATCTTAAAACTCTTAACCCTTTTTCTTTTAGTGGAAACTTTATGCTTAAAATTTCTAAAATTCGATTTCAAGTAGTTTCTCCGGGCGCAGGTTTTACAAGTAATGAAACCTGTCAATGCTTGTCCGAAAACATGCAATAACACACACACAAACACACCCACCTATCAAAACGTGACACATATGTACAAACACGTATTTTAAACAATCTTGAGGTCCATGGGCCACATCGCTCGCCTGAGTGACCTTGGCCCTGGCTTAGCAGTGGTGATTTTAAAAAGAATTTTTAAGTTTTCTTAAAACTGACCCAGTGGTTCTAGATAAAAACATTGTATGCACACAATGTTAACTTCGCCTTTTTGTATGCAAAACTTTGATTTCCTACTGTGGCCCCATCCTACCCCGGGAGGTATAACCTGATCAAATTTGGATCTACTCTATATCAGGCAGCTTTTAGGTAAATATTGCTTCTTTTGGTCCAATGGTTCTTGAAAAGACGATTTAAAAAAAAAAATTCCTCTAGATATATTCAAATGTAAAACATTGATCCCCTATTGTGGTTCCAACGTACCCCCGGGGGTCATGATTTCAACAAATTTGAATCTCCACTACATATCAGGATGCCTGCATATAAATTTCAGCTTTTCTGGCCCTGTGGTTCTTTAGAAAAAGATTTTCTCATATTATATTCAAATGTAAAACTTTGATCCCTTATTATGGCCCCATCGTACCCCGAGGTCATGATTTGAACAAACTTGAATCTACTCTATATCAGAAAGCTTCCATATAATTTTCAGCTTTCTGCCCAAGTGGTTCTTGATTGATTGATTGATTATTTCTTGTTTTACGTCCCACTCGAGAATATTTCACTCATATGGAGACGTCACCATTACCGGTGAAGGCTGCAAAATTTAGGCCTATGCTACACACTCGGGGCCTTTGAGCAGGGAGGATCTTTTTCGTGCACACCTGCTGTGACACGAGACCTCGGTTTTGCCGGTCTCATCCGAATGACCGCCCATTTAGTCGCCTCTTACGACACGCAAGGGATGCTGGGACCTATTCTAACCCGGACCCCACGGGTTTCCCAGTGGGGGGGGGTCATGATTTGCACAACCTGAATCTTCACTATATCAGGAAGCTATCATGTAATTTCACCTTTCCTGGCCCAGTGGTTCTTGAGAAGAAGATTTTTAAATGACACCACCCTATTTTTGCTTTTTCGTGATTATCTCCCTTTGATTAGGACCTGGTCCTTCATTTGAACAAACTTGAATCCCCGTTACCTAAGGATGATTTGTACTAAGTTTGGTTGAATTTGGCCTGGCGGTTCTTGAGAAGAAGTCGAAAATGTGAAAAGTTACATAATGTAACAGACAGACGAGGGACAAATGCACATTAAGAATGCAGTTTTACACCATTTTATTGGTTCTTACCAGTTTTCAAATGTTAAACATAAATCAATGAATGGAATAAAGAAATAAAGTATGCATAGGAGAAAGAGGTATTCCATTTTGTGGATTAACGTCCCGATTAACGTGTGTATTTTCGAGATGGTAGTTAGACCTAACCTCACTGGTCGAAATGTTAACATGTACCGGGTAATCCCGAGGTGCCTCTGTCCCGGGTAGTACTGAGTTGTCTTTGTTTCTGTTTACACCGAACCCTACTCAACAGACGTAGATGAATTGTAGTTTGGACATCGTCTTGTAGTAATGACGTTCAGGGAACCATCACATGGTCCATTCGTTCATCTTGTAGCGCGCTTTGATGCAATAACTGATGTACGTAAGTTAAATCATACGTCACCCACATGTATATATCAAGCAAATATTTAAGAAATGTTCGCATTGTAACAAGTGGCAGATCTGTTGATATACACAAAAGCGCTAAAACAATTAGTGTTAAATAAACTTCACAAACTCTCTTCGTACACAAGTTGATTATTTTCTGATGAATCACACTGCCGTTTCGCTGAAACAAATATAATTCTCCTTATGCAAAGTGCAAAACAATCACATTTATATTAGCTATATTCTTAAATGTTCGGGTTTTTCTTCTTCTTTTATTTCATTGATTGAATCAGTCCATTACATTGCATTCCCATGATGCTAATAATTTCAACAGGCAAACACAAGTGCGGCGTTTGATTGGGTAAATTTGATTCTGCGGACTGTCAGATGTAGTCTGCATGACAGGCGGAATAGAAAACGCAGGGTTACGAATCTTCATCAAAATGAAGGACGTTTAAAAACAAATCAGTTACTGAATTCTTCTGAAAGCATTGAAATAATGAAGTACGCAATGATATGATGCAGTTTTATCAACATTCCTTTGGATTGCATCCTTTGTTTAACAAATGGTATCTTTTGTGGATGAAAACAATAATCAGTTTACTGCAATCATAATGGAAATCTTTGTTCAAAACACAATGTTACGCATCGCTTCATATATAAGAACACTTTGGGATGATGAATTCAAACTTTTGCTATAACAAACAAGCACTTCATGGATATGTGCGAATAATTGGACATATTTCAATGTTTCCATCGACCCAGAGCAAGTTGCTTTGAAACTAAATGAACTGCAGATATGTTTATATGTTATTATTTCAATTCACCAATCCTTTTCATTTTTAATTAAGCACATATCATAGACCTCAATCATGTTATAAACAAGTCTGGATTTCTCAAATTTCTGCCATTTTAACTCGGACATGACATCGCATCCGTTCATCTGTGGGGTGTAGGTGTGAGAAGGTTGCACTGCGTCACCTCGTAGCAATATATACAATATGTATACACACAAAAAACATCACGGTGAATGATTGAATACACCAAGAAAGTTCATTAGCACTAAAGAATGCGGTGTCAACGGGAAGGTGGAGCGAAAAACCAAATCGAACACGTTTACTTAATTAAATTGATTTCATTCAAGGCGATACAGAAAAGCAATCCTGTGCTTGCTTTTTCCATCAGCATTTATCACCTTTACTGCGATCAAAGAATTTCAATTATCGACCAAGTTCAGTCAAACCGGATTACTGAGGTCACCAGATTGATTATTATCCACAACACCGATAAATCATAAACCGCTTACGTAATCTGCTGCTGAAGAACAAAAAAAAAATAAAAAAAAAATAAAAAAAAAAATAGCAACTCGTTTGATGGCATTGTGTTTATTTCGTGTGTAAAGAAATCCCGCTCTATTTTCTATAAAATTTGGACGCGGCGAGGAAAGAGGACATTGCTCGCAAAATCATTCACCTGTATCAGAGAAAGTTATTTGGATCTATCCCGGTCACGCCTGCTCTACATCCAACATCTGGTCATCACCTTGCACAATCCGGGTCACCCGTCACAGAGCAGGATTGGCTGTTTTCCTCACGGTCGGCGCTCAAAGAACACGTGGTCTTTATCTGTACTCCAAATGATGCACCGATTCAGAATTTCACGCTATTTAAAATCCCGATTTCAGATTCAAAATACTATCGAAATGCCTTGTTTTGATTTCCCGTTCAGCGTAAATATTTACATTCCATGGAATTTTCTTTAGAAAAACATTTTTAAGGTCTCACTGAAGTTATTGGACTATGAAGCGTAACGAGATTGCGTCATGTTGGCTTCCTTTACATGCATGTGTTGTACCATCACAGAATCTTTTAACAATGGAGGATATTGATAGAGTGTCTCAAACAATCGGATAATTTCGCATGTTTCCGTTCCATTTACGTATTCTATTCAATTCAGTTTTGGTCGATTTCGAATGGGTTTATCCTTTATTTAATACCTTTGTTCGTTTCATTTTAACGTGTAAATTTGATTATAGATAGTGTATTAAATCATATTTGGCTATCTAGTTGCTGAGTTCACACAATGTGACACGTCGGCACGTAGGAGTGGATATTCTAATATTCTATAATGTGTAAAAGTACAACGCTTATAAATGTGCCCGTCAATTCAAATGTTTCGTACAAGATGACCTATCCAAGCTGATCTCAGAATATCCCGGTGTTCTGTTGAATCCGGTCGCAAGGGTTAGTCCCTAACATACTTTATAAATGCGATCCCACCTCTGATGTGTCCAGGGGTCCGTGATTGCCCAACTCTTGTTTTTGTAATCTATTTGGGACTTACGAGATTGATCACTGTTCGTTATCTTTGCCTTTACAATGAACTTTATAAAGGAACCGTTCCTACAGCAGCGTGCTACTCACTAAATTTTAAAGTCCGTATAAGTACATGTAACAGCCAACACAAGCTCTGTAGAGCCTTTTATCCGACTATCACATAAATCAAAGACATATATAAGGCACTCAAGATTTAGAAGAAGAATAAAAAAAAAACACAAACAAGCAATAAGAACGTCGGATAAAAGCAGCAGCAACAATTTAAACAATCTAGCAACATAAAAATTTACAAAGGAAAAAGAACTTTAAAAGGAGTCTAGATAAAAATCATTAAGAATTCATGAATATAGGTCAACCATAGTTATAACCTTAATTATTAGTATAAATGATTTCTTAATTCTACTTAAAACTTGACTCTGTAAGACACTGACAGACATAACAAAAAATGTAAAAAGAAAATTTTTCTAAAACATGCAAAACATCACATAAAAGCAGCAAAAATAAAAAGACCAGAAGCAACATATAAATCTATGTACACTAGACCCAAGATCTGCAATTACATGTGGGGCCTGACCAATTGGCTATAAAACTTTTAAATCGACTGAATGTTGTAAGAAGCCTTGTTTCATTTGGCAGGGAGTTCCAGATCAGCACTGTACCTAAAATATTGCAAACCATACCTGGTTGTCCTCACCCTGGGCACATTGGCATTATTTGTGTATCTAAAACTGTAAGAGTGATTTTCAAGTGTGATGAGGTCATAAGAAAGAGAGGACTGGATTTGTTTACTATTTTAAAAGTTTCCATCGCTAAAGTGCTTTGAAGGTTGGGAGAAGAGATTTCTGACGAAGTTCATCATACACATACCCTTTCTTAGACTGCCATTTTCCAACTAGATTTGACGACGGGTAATCCCGTTTACTTTATTTCGACTAAGGGCTCACGGCGGGTGTGACCGGTGATTATAGGATGCTTACTCCTCCGTGGCACCTGATCCTTCCTTCGCTTTTGTCGGAGGCCTGTGTTGCGCTACACTCGACTTCGTATATACATGTACGTGTTTTTGGAATTATGATTACGTTTCACCCGATGTTAACTTCGCCAATTTATATGTAGATCTACATAATCTTTCGCTAGATCGGACGTGCAAACGTCAAAGCGAGGTATCTTGTAGACTTCAACGAAACAAGTGTTCTTTTGTTTTCATTGACCAATCACGCTGCTCATTCTTATTGAAACTATACGACCAAACAGCCAACCAATTGATGTCGTTTGAAACTTTAGCCTGTTCGGTCGAGCGAAGTGACAGGCTGTTCTTGGAATCACAGTAATTCCTCGTTACTACGGATACTACATTTGGCGTGAATCCTTTAACTTTTCTGTTGAAACCCCGGGGTCCCTCCTAGATCCCACATCCTAATTGTCCAGGTCGATCGCATTCATTTTACTAGGGTTGTGCGATAATACCAGTATTCCGATATATTGCGATTCGTATCTAAAAAATCAGAAGGCATCAGAGATGCTAGAGCCGCCTTGCAGGTAACATTTTCGAAGTTTTTCGGCCTGGGCAGGTAAGCCATGAGACCCTTGGGCATATTTATATAAACAACTATAG
>CAJDSM010021412.1:8313-19113 GCA_903981925.1 Ostrea lurida
AAAAGGAGAGCGGAAGAAGTCACCGCTCATAATTATTTCCATACAAGTCACTACTAACCTTTTTATATATAGATCTTTCAAAATTTCATTTAGACTGAAACTAACAATTTTTAATTTTGCGAGGCTCGTTCGCCACCTCACCTTGGACAACAAATCTCAGCACCGGAGAGATATACCACTTGAGCTCACCTATTTAACCACACTTGAAAGCATGAAATGTCCTTTTTGTACCTACAATAAAATGATGTAAGTATTTTCGCACAATCAAGATCTGATTATACCTTTTTTCATGTTGACTGTCACATAATAGACTTGAGAATATAGCAGCTGTACATTAAAAGAAAATTGAGGAAAGGGTACATTTCAGAAATTGCAGCTTACCAAATTTTTTACGAGGTAAAGAAGTAGAGTGAGAAGATTTAATTTTTGGTCCTGTATTCTCAATATCCACCACCATTTGTCTTTGTCTAACATGAGTCAGATTGTTAAAGTAGTCACGGTGCCTCGAAGTTCGCGTCGCACAGGTTTTACTTCCACAACATCTGAAAAATTTTATACTCTTCGTCTGTGCTAACACTAAATATTGAGTTATGCGATTACATATCAAAATAGAACAGTTTAAGACTCAAAACCACCGGAGCAAGCTTTTCGAGAGATGATATTTTTTGTCACCAGATGCTGATTTTGGGACAAGACTGAACAAACAGGTGTGGATTAAAGATAAATTTATAAAATTGAATAACACATAAAATCTAGAACATATGGAATAACCAAAACATGTGTTCAAGCACTTTTAAGAGCTGATGATCTCTAAATAGCATAGTTATGCATACATGGTTTAAATCAGCACTCTGTATCAATAAAAATCAAATAAACGCAAGGACAATATAAAATGTATCATGTCTTTTTCAATGAATTAGATGCAGAAGGATAAGAATCCACTGCACCATGTCATTCCGCCCGATTGAGCGTCGGAGGCTGTGGGCGACGATGGGCACTGCGTCTGTTCTTCAGAACCCAGCGATCTCCCAGGTACTCCATCACTGATCACTAGCAGCGCAGACGAGCGACTCTCCAGGTTGTCTGGCACGCGCATTCTTCCAGTTTTGAAAGGAGAAATGCTGCAAAAGAAATTACTACCATGTTCCGCTGCTCATGTATAGCAACAGCGATTCATTTTATTTATTCCCAAATACCAATATTCACTACTCATATTCCGATCCATAGCTTATTCAAATTTAAAACAAATTTCAATCTGTTTATGGAACTTTTGGTGGTCACCTATGCCGTATACGTCATCTTCTCGTCTTCATAACAAGTATTCAAAGGTTCTGTTTAAACACCTCTGTCTATCTGGGCTTGACTATTGAATTTTTGCGGCGGCAGCAAAGTCACAAATTATTTTGGGAAATCTTTTCTCGTTGAAGATCACCGAAAGTCCAGAAACACAGTTGTCTCTTCAAAGACACACTGATCTTCAGTCACCAAAAACTGTCTCAGCCGATAAGTCCCAGAATCTAAATCTGTTTGTGTTAAAACAATTAATATAAGATTTCGGTAATTCGTGTTGAGCATTGTAGCAGCTCATACCGATTTGCAAAGCACAATGAAACTAGTACATGATTTCATTTACATGTAATTCATAAAATGATGCCACGTCCTATCCAAGATCCTAAGTATTGACATTAATTAATTTCCAATGAGCTGTGTTTAAACAACACGTGTAACTTATCTTATTCTGACAACATTCACCAGACGAAGTCTTATTTCGAATGCCAAAGGTGTAAATTCCTGCATGTATATGACAAAATCATCCAGTCCTTCAATTCCGATTGAATCCGGAAATTACAAGGATCGATGTCCAAGATTAGGGCGGAAAGTTGTGTTGTATAATAGAGGCTCCAACGCACAATCTATCGAAGTCACAGGATCTCCCACAATCTGACACACCATGGTTATGGGCAGCGTGGGTAAGTTGGCATTCACTTGACTTAAAATCTGTTGACACGACGTGGATAGGAATTTGTTGGCGCAAAATTAGAAATACCTGCGTCACAGTCTCATGAAAAGTTATATCATCGGTGAAAATTCATCTGTCTCAATCATCTTTGTCTCATCGTTTATTATACAACATGAAAATAAATCTGCGTCACAATCCCATAGACTAGCATGAAAATATCTGTCTACCACTCCCATATTATAGCATGAAAAATATCTGTCTCCCATCCCATTATAGCATTGAAAACTGCATCCATACATGTTCTGGATCAATTATGCATTTTTCAGTAAACATGCTTCTGAAAGAATTGTGATACCTTTTTTGATGTCGTTTGGTATTTGGGACATACTTTGCGTCGGTCCAGGGAACAGGCGGGATCATCAGGTAAGTAGGGAGACCCAAGGGCCTCCTTAAGCTTGTCCAACGCCAGGCCTTTGAAATCTGATCCAACCTGCATTCAAACCCCTGCTTCTCTTAAATAGGCCTCAAGGAGAAACCTAAAAAAACAGGAAATTCAAAGTTTAAAGACCAAACTAATTTATACTTCATTGTAATTTCACAGTGTTTATTTCCATACTGCTGTGAGTTGTTAATGCTTTGGTTTGTTGTTGCTGTGCCCCCCCCCCCCCCCCCCCCCCCCCCCCCCCCCCTCCCCCCCCATTTTACTCTGGTAAAAAATGCACAATTTCTCAATTTGTGCAACAGCAGCCAAAAACAAAACACGCTGGCAAAAACTGATGTCTGTATTACAAAGTCTGATTGAATTGTCTTGTACGAACTGTGTGCGCCATGGATTTACTAAATTGCGAAATTAACGATTACAGCAACGCGTACATCAATGAAGAAAACAGAAATGGAATGACAGTTATTCTTAGAGGATCATTAACCTGTGTTGCAAAAACTGTGGTGGCCCAAAACATCAACACTTGTTTGGAAGTTTAACTTTTCAAAATAGACATTACATTGACCAGAACAATCCCTCCGTCTGTCAAAGAGATTGCTAAAAATCAACGGGACCACGTAGACACCCTCCGCCTACATTATCCCAGAATAGTGTATCCTGTAAATGACAGAAACAGAGAATTCAGAAGCTGTGAAAAACTAAATATAGAAAGCCTTCAGCGAGATATTATCGTAAATGAAATACACTGTAAATGTCCATTTATTGCTATATATGAATAGTTAAGACATACCAGTTATTTTTTGATCACACCCATCGATGACTATCTCCTTTGTACAGCTCTGAAGCAGACAATTCACTAAGTCGTTATATTGCCAACACAACTGATATAGATTGAGCAAACATTGATAAGTTAACTATAGGGGAATATTGTAATTACTGTTGGAATCATTAATGTTCGTGGTAAATCAAAATTTTGCTGAATCATGGGACGTAATGTGTCATTGTGGGTAAGTGATAATCGGAAACATCTATAAAGAGTTAAAAGGATAAATAAAACGTTCGTGGGGATGTTCATTTGTGGGTAGAGTGACCCAACGAAATCCACGAACATTGATCTCCCACGGACAATGGCATAATCTCCATGTAGTTAAACAGTGAGGAATGATCTGCCTGTTCTTACCATACTCAAACATATTGAGGGTCCACTTCCTCCACAAGTTTTTCAAATGCCCCACCGTGGAAATTTCTGGTTACAGAAGTCTATGTCATCATGAACATCAAAATCCTCCCCACCTTTCCTATCCTCCAGCGACAAACAAGAGAGTCTGCGTGCGATCGTGTTCTTAATGTTGACAGAGTTTGTTGTACCACTGCATCTTGAACAGCGGGCAAATTGGCAGGACATTCTAACACATTGAGAATTCAATATACATTAACGTGCCATTGCACCCAATATCAAAATCAAGAATCTTACAAGCTGATAGATAAGTCAACCAAATCTGCAGACACTGGACCACAGATACATGATCATCTACTATCAAGGGTTTTTAATCAATTGCACCACAATTGCTAACCAACTTTTCATTCATATGCCAGAAAATATTGCGAAGGTTTTGTGAGAACTTTGAGAGAGCACAAACCAGTTTTATCATGCCTCTCCAGGTTTCATCTGAGATTCTTGGTCACAAAAAAGTTGTTCACTTTATTGCTAGTTAAATCCAAAAGATAAGTGTGGATAAAATGTGGTATACAGTAGACAGCAAGCACCGGGTACAATGTAGAGCAATAAGTATTCGTTAGCTCTATCCAGTGAATTAAGAATGAGTTACCAGACGACCACCCGGTGTTAGTTCAGCTTGTTTGATACTATAGGGAAGGGAAATGATAAGATAGTTACCAGACGACCAACCCGGTGTAGTTCAGCTTGTTATACTGATAGGGAGCGAAAGATAAGATAGTTACCAGACGACCACCCGGTGTAGTTCAGCTTGTTGATACATAGGAGCGAAATGATAAGAGTAGTTACAGACGACCACCCGGTGTAGTTCAGCTTTGTGATACTATAGGGAGCGAAATGATAAGATAGTTACCAGACGACCACCGGTTGTAGTTCACTTGTTGATACTATAGGGAGGCGAAATGATAAGTAGTACCAACGACCACGCCGGTGTAGTCAGCTTGTTGATTACTATAGGGAGCGAAATGATAGATAGTTACCAGACGACCACCCCGGTGTATTCAGCTTGTTGATTGACTATAGGAGCGATAATGATAAGATAGTACCAGAGCGACCACCCGGTGTAGTTCAGCTTGTTGATACTATTAGGGAGCGAAATGATAAGATAGTTACCAGACGACCACCCGGGTGTAGTTCAGCTTGTTGATACTATAGGGAGCGAAATGATAAGATAGTTACCAGACGACCATCCGGTGTAGTTCAGCTTTGTTGATACTATAGGGAGGCTCCGATCGCTCACAAGGCTTGTCCTTCATAAAGGAATCAAGTCCCAGTTTTTTAAAGACAAAATTAGACAGGGCTGTGGACAAACTTCCTCATTTGTCATACCAAGCTCTTTCTTCATATACTCCTTCAGGAAATCCTAAAAAACAAACATGAACTTAATAAACAGGATTGAGACAAATGTAAATAATTAAGTTTTGCACACGGTCTCCCTATCTGTTCTATTACAATTTTTTCAGGTTTATATCTGTGTAAACCCTAATTTTACGTTCATACCATATAGACTGAACTTCGTACGTCACAATTTCAATGATCGATTCGTTATTATGACGTCAGTTGAAGCTAAATTCCTATGACATGAACTTTGACATTTATTTTGTTATTCAGAGCTTCGAAATTCAAGTTTTATGACTTCAAAATTGTCGGAAATTTTAATTTAAGAAATGACTGTTATAATTTTCAAGTTTTCCGGATATTGAACCGATGTTGCTATTTGCAAACTAATTCAACTCCGCTAGCGTGGATTATTATAGTTTGCAAATAGGCAATATCAGTTTCAATCTCGGTAAACTTGAATATTATAACATGTCATTTCTTAAATAATGGACAATGCAGCCAAGAGCATCTCGAGAAATAACTCGTACATAAATGAACGTGAATCTATTACCTGATCTGAAACATTCGTGTGACACTGACTGTTAAATAAACATCTATTACCCAATTTGAAACATTCGTGTGACACTGACCTTTCAGGTTGAAGTCCATGGTGAGATCACAGTTAAGGATGGAATTAGAACTTTGGTTAAAAATGGGGACATCCAAGCACAGGAATCTGGTTCTAGACAGATTTCTACCTTCAAATCCAGGGACGTACTTCTTAGAGACTTCAAGCTGGCTGGCTTTAAACCTACGTAAATCATAACACATTCCAAATCATCTGTTTTTAGACATATGATACAAACTGATAAGTGTGCTTTTTCATATCCTTTTATTAATAAAGCCACAGAGTGCTAAACTACTTGATATAAATAATGTCAACAATGTTGATGAGACTTCTTTATCTACAAAATACAGAGAAGCAATGATTAACGTTCATCATCAGAGAGAGTGAACTGTAAATTTTCCATAGAAGCAATTAAAACGTGCAAGACAGAAGAGGAAGAATTGTGCACTAAGCTAAGTATGAGCCACAAAAACTGACTCCTTAATTCTGGTAATCACTGAGGATTCTGACATTTTTGGTAGACAATACGGATCAAAGTCTCCCAAAAGATATCAGATATGTCTTAAAAGTTTGCAATGTTAAACCATGGTCAAATGCAAATCCTGTAATTGTCTTTTCTTACCCCAGGAAATCGGTGAAATCCAGCAGTCCGTGAGAAACGTCTTCTTCTCGATGCCTCCAGAGATGACATAATTGCAGCGATCAAAATGGAGGAACAGATGGACGTGCAGATTGAGTGGTTTGAAGCTGACGCAGCAGTCAATGCGCGTGCAGTTGTGTGTCAGGGCACACTTCACGTTGTCAAAACGGGATGTTGGTGGCTTAACCCAGTCAGCGGGCACTCTGTGGTCAAAAGAAAACTCATTATGCAACGACAGTCCTTCATATCTAATACTTACACCAATTATTCAATGATCTGCTTTCTACATGAAAAGCATGCCTTGTTACAGAGGAATATTCTTCTGAAAGCTTGTATGGGTGTCAAGCATATTAACTGATGAAATGGAAAAAACCATTTTCAATGAAAAGTAATGAGAAAATTCTTTCTGTTTAATATTTATGCCAGTGGCAAAAGCTGAAATGAGGTAACAACAAGAAACATGGAAGGAAAACTATTCACTAAAATTGCAACATTAACTGATTTTTTTTCCTTTGGCACTATCATATTCTTTTAAAATAAAGATGGATGGTCCTTCAATAACACATAATTTATGTTTTCACAAAATGTAAAGTGCAGCTGATAATATGTCTTGGTCAGTATATGAATGTCATGATAATATTGGTATCCCTTGTACATACAAAATACATCTAACCATCTGTAAGTGGGAAGCAAGGGAAAACAACTGTTGGGGGACTCAGAAATTGCATTGTGGTGCTGCGCTGTGAATATACTTACCATTCTTCCATCCGTTGACGCTGGGCGTGTACAGAATATCTGATATACTTACCGTTCTTCCATCCATTGACGCTGGGCGTGTACAGACTGTCTGATATACTTACCATTCTTCCACCCATTGACGCTGGGCGTGTAAAGACTGTCTGATATACTACAGGGGGTGTCGGCCATCCATTGGTCCACGCCCAGCTGTTGTAACAATACAGCTTTTGCAGTGTCCTTCATCGAATCCAGTGTAACGTTACCCATTTCTTGTAATAAATTACTCAAAGAAAAGTCTGAAAATAAAATAGATATTTTCATGCATGTTATTTTTCAGCATTATCAATCTATGCTGGCATTATTAATTTTCAAAAATACCAAACCTATAATACAATCTGTTTCATATGATAGTATACAAGAAATGGGTAACGTTACACTGGATTCGATGAAGGACACTGCAAAAGCTGTATTGTTACAACAGCTGGGCGTGGACCAATGGATGGCCGACACCCCCTGTAGTATATCAGACAGTCTGTACACGCCCAGCGTCAATGGATGGGAAAGAATGGTAAGTATATCACACAGTCTGTACACGCCCAGCATCAGTGTGTGGAAGAATGGTAAGTATATCACAGCGCAGCACCAACATGCAATTTCTGAGTCCCCCAACAGTTGTCTTGCTTCCCACTTACAGATGGTTAGATGATATTTGTATGTACAAGGGATACCAATATTTATCATGACATTCATATACTGACCAAAGACATATTATCAGCTGCACTTTACATTTTGTGAAAACATAAATTATGAGTTATTGAAGGACCATCCATCTTTATTTTAAAAAGAATATGATAGTGCCAAAGGAAAAAAAAATCAGGTTATGTTGCAATTTTAGTGAATAGTTTTCCTTCCATGTTTTCTTGTTGTTACCTCATTTCAGCTTTTGCCACTGGCATAAATATTAAACAGAAAGAATTTTCTCATTACTTTTCATTGAAAATGGTTTTTTCCATTTCATCAGTTAATATGCTTGACACCCATACAAGCTTTCAGAAGAATATTCCTCTCTAACAAGGCGTGCTTTTCATGTAGAAAGCAGATCATTGAATAATTGGTGTAAGTATTAGATATGGAGGACTGTCGTTGCATAATGAGTTTTCTTTTGACCACAGAGTGCCCGCTGACCTGGGTTAAGCCACCCAACATCCCGTTTGACAACGTGAAGTGTGCCCTGACACACAACTGCACGCGCATTGACTGCTGCGTCAGCTTCAAACCACTCAATCTGCACGTCCATCTGTTCCTCCATTTTGATCGCTGCAATTATGTCATCTCTGGAGGCATCGAGAAGAAGACGTTCTCTTACGGACTGCTGGATTTCACCGATTTCTGGGGTAAGAAAAGACAATTTACAGGATTTGCATTTGACCATGGTTTTAACATTGCAAACTTTTAAGACATATATAAAATTTTGGGAGACTGTGATCCGTTATTGTCTTGCCAAAATGTCAGAATCCCAGTGATTTACCAGAATTAAGGAGTCAGTTTTTGTGGCTCATACTTAGCTTAGTGCACAATTCTTCCTCTTCTGTCTTGCACGTTTTAATTGCTTCTATGGAAAATTTACAGTTCACCTCTCTGATGATGAACGTTAATCATTGCTTCTCTGTATTTTGTAGATAAAGAAGTCTCCATCAACATTGTTGACATTATTTATATCAAGTAAGTTTAGCACTCTGTGGCTTTATTAATAAAAGGGATATGAAGAAGACACTTATCAGTTTGATCAATATGTCTAAAAACAGATGATTTGGAATGTGTTATGATTTTACGTAGGTTTAAAGCCAGCCAGCTTGAAGTCTCTAAGAAGTACGTCCTGGATTTGAAGGTAGAAATCTGTCTAGAACCAGATTCCTGTGCTTTGGATGTCCCCATTTTTAACCAAGTTCTAATTCCCATCCTTAACTGTGATCTCACCATGGACTTCAACCTGAAAGGTCAGTGTCCTGTCGCACAACAACGTTCAAATCGGGTATAGATTGTTTCATTTAACCGTAGTTGTCACAACGAACGTTTCAATATCAGGTAATAGATTTATGTTCATTGTAAATGTAGCGAATTATTTTCTTCGAGATGCTCTTTTGGCTGCATTGTCCAGTTTATTTAAGAAATGGACTGTGTGATAATTATTTCTCAATTTATGGAGATTTGAACTATGTTGCTATTAACTATTTGCAACTATATAATCCGCGTAGCGGATTATAATGTTTGCAAAATAGGCAACATCAGTTCATCTCCAGTAACTTGAAACATTATAACAGTCATTTCTTATAATTAAATTTTCCGACTTATTTTGAAGTCATAAAACTTGATTTCGAATCTCTGAATACAAAATAAATGTCATAAGTTTATGTCATAGGAATTTAGCTTCAACGCGACGTCATAATAATCGAATTCGATCATTTGAATTGTGGACGTACGAGTTCAGTCTATATGATATGAACCGTAAAATTCCGGGTTTACACCGGATATAAACCTGAAAAATTGTAATAGAACAGATAGGGGACCGTGTGCACAAATTTAATTATTTCATTTGTCTCGATCCTGTTTATTAAGTTCATGTTTTGTTTGTAGGTTTTTCCCTGAAGGAGTATATGAAGAGAGCTTGGTTGACAAAATGATGGAAGTTTGTCAAGCCCTGTCTAATTTTGTTCTTTAAAAAACTGGGGACTTGATTCCTTATGAAGGAACAAGCCTTGTGAAGCGATCGGAGCTCCCTATAGTAATCAACAAGCTGACTACACCGGGTGGTCTTCTGGTAACTATCTTAATCATTTCCGCTCCTAAGTATCAACATGGAGCTGAACTAACCGGGTGGTCGTCTGTAACTATTTTATCATTTCGCTCCTATGAGTATCAACAAGCCGAACTACACCGGGTGGTCGTCTGGTAACTATCTTATCATCCGCTCCCTATTAGTATCAACAAGCTGACTACACCGGGTGGTCTTCCTGGTACTATCTTTCATTTCGCTCCCTATAGTATCAACACAGCTGAACTACACCGGGGGTCGCTGGTAACTATCTTATCATTTCGCTCATAAGTACAACAAGATGAACTACACCGGGTGGTCGTCTGGTAACTATCTTATCATTTCGCTCCCCTATTAGTAATCAACAAGCTGAAACTACACCGGTGGTCTTCTTTGGTACTATCTTATCATTTCGCTCCTATAGCTATCAAACAAGCTGAACTACACCGGGTGGTCGTCTGGTAACTATCTTATCATTTTCGGCTCCCTTAGTTCAACAAGCTGAAACTACACCGGTGGTCGCTTGGTAAGCTATCTAGTCATTTCGCTCCCTATAGTTATCAACAAGCTGAACTACACCGGGTGGTCCGTTGGTAACTATCTTATCATTCGCTCCCTATAGTATCACACGCTGAACTCACCGGCGTGGTCGTCTGGTAACTAATCTTATCATATTCGCTCCCTAACAGTAATCAACAAGCTGAACTACACCGGGTGGTCGTCTGATAACTATCTTATCAATTTCGCTTCCTATCGTGATCAACAAGCTGAACTACACCGGTGGTCGTCTGGTAACCTATCTTATCATTTCGCTCCCTATATAGTATCAGACAAGCTGAACTACAACCGGGTGGTTCGTCTGGTTTTAACTATCTTATCCTTTGCTCCCATAGTATCAACAAGCTGAACTACACGGGTGGTCGTCTGTAATCTATCTTACTCATGTTCGCTCCTATAGTATCAACCACAGCAACTACACCGGGTGGTCGTCTGGTAACTATCTTATCATTTCGCTCCTATAGT
>CAJDSM010021416.1:0-15474 GCA_903981925.1 Ostrea lurida
TGTCTGTGTTCTTGCAATATTTTTACATTCATGAGTAATGGCCATTGAATTAATCACTGTGATCTAGAGTACATTTTCCATGTATGTAACAGTTTCTAGCCCAACGTTATCTATTTTTAACATTGAGCATGTTTAGCTTTCTAGGTCGGTGATTGCCGGTGCCAGTTTGTTTCGCTTCATTTAGCGAGTCAATGGCCGTAATCTGAAAACGGGGAGCCATACGAGTACACTCCCCGCAGCGCGAGACCCCCACTCAAACGCTATCATCCAGTCAGCTCACGCGTCGCTAATAGGGATGCTGAAAACCAAACCAAATCAGTCAGGAAAAAAATTGATATATTTGTGTGTACATACATTTAATAAAAAAGCGTTTGGGGTCTTCCCTCCCCGTACGGTGTGTATGTATCGTCTGATTGACCTTTGTGATCAACGGCTGAGGACATTGGCATGTAGCGCGAGAGTAACGTCATTAGTTATTAAAAGAAACCGGTAACATTTTTATTTATCAAATATTAGGAATATTTCATAATTATTTTTTACCCTTTCGAATAATTGATAAATGATGACCTTCCTAAATATCTATTTTAATATGATGATTTCATATCTTTATTCCACAATTTCTTCCATTATTCCATATTGAATAATTTCCGGTACTCGGATAGAATTACAAAAAATACAACCAAAAATTATAATAATAACCAACACTAAAAAAAAAAAAAAATTATATAAATAAATAATTTTTTTTTTTAAAAATAAATGAAGGGGGAATAGTTCAAATTATAAAATTTTACTGTATTATCTTGTATAATTATTTTTCTTCCCTTGAATTTTGATATAATTTGATAATTATGTTTCTTACCTTGATTTTTCACATTTTTCTCCAGATTCCATTTTGTATTAATTCCAGTACTCCAACAGAAATCTTCAAGTTTTAGCTTAGAACAGTTCGTAAAACACAATATTACCGACACTTCTGGCAAAGATCAGCTGAAGATGAAACTAAGGTCATCTAAAAAAAATAAGACTGTTTGATCAAGAACTACATCAACGTCACAAAATGGTCGTCAAATCTTCTCTGTTCTGGTTATGCAATTATGCTTGGCGCTCTTTGAGGCGTCTTGATCCCGTTCTTTCACCTGACATTTCGCTTCCAATATTGGTTCAATTTTCGTCCCGTTTTTGCATTTTTGTATTCAGTTGCGTTTAAATAATGATTTATTTAATTTTTTTTGGTGGTTTGTTATCAGGTAGAAATTTCTTCAAACATAAAACCTGTACTGTGTCGGGCAACGGAGATTACGAGTCTAATTAGAATTACATCGCCTTTCCGTGTAAGCGCAACTCAGTTATCGCAAGACATAGAGGAAGCGTGATGCTAACCGAGACTTATTGGTAATTTGATAATGAATGTATCCGACAATATGGAACGCACGCGGTGCATTGAAAATAACCCGGCGGAAATTTGAAACCGTAAGATATTTTTAATACAAAAATATAAGAAAACTTCCGGATATATAGAAATTGCAGNCGGCGGAAATTTGAAACCGTAAGATATTTTTTAAAATACAAAAAATATAAGAAAACTTCCGGATATATAGGAATTGCAAATGAATAAGTTTACTTGATTCAAGTGCGTCAGTTGAAGGTATAATTAGGGCCTTTATAAAAGGTAGATCCTTACTTGGCATTAAACCCGTAGATATGTGATAGCTATGGGAATGGTCAAAGGTCTGTTTGTAGATGGGTTGCTAAATTTAAAGCAGGTTCGATCATCGTAAAAATCCACCAAATCTTACAGAAAGACGCAAGATATACCGTGAATTTTCACACCGGATCCGGACCTGTCCTGTCCTAGTGCGGGCTCTACAAGTTTAAATTCCACCACCTATCTGGAAAAAGATACAAATTACGAAATGCCCTTGGGTCTGCAATTTATCAGTATATGATTGGTGTCCCTATTGAGAAATTTGAAAAAATGTTTCCAGAAGTGGATTGATCATCTAAAAATGTGTATCCAGGCCAAGGGCGAGTACTTTGAAGGGCTGGGACAAATAACGAATAAAAAGATTACTAAAGTGGGTGAAAACAGCCGAGTGTGATTATTTTTTTAACTGAATTACTCGTATACAAAGTTGTTTTCATTTTTTTTACGCTTTCGGAATCAAAGATCGTTGAGTGTTGACGGTCCTTGAAACTTTATGAGATTGGTTGATTGAATTGAAAAGGAATAAATCATGATCTGTGCATGGTATGGAAAACGAGATGCACATAATAATAGATACTTTTAATAAGCTATGAGCCACAATTCTCTTCATGTCTCGGGATTCTTGCAAATTATCTTAATAGAGTCAATTTTACCTTGGTAGGAAATTTCACATTTATATATGAAAAAGTGTCCATGGTTGACTTACATTCTTCGTTGTTTCAAAAGTACAAATCAATGGGGAAAAAAGCTCTTACAACTAAAAGTTCCTTTCATAAGTGATATGTGTACAATTTTCATAAGCTGAGAACTAGCTGCGAACTGTAACTCTCTGAAAAAATATTGGGTCTGTCCCAATATTTTTTCAGAGAGCTACAATTTTGCAGCTAGCTGAGAACGTAAAAGATGACTAATGATTGATTGATTGATTATTTATTGTTTTACGTCCACCGAGAATCTTTCACTCATATGGAGACGTCACAAATGCCGGTGAAGGGCTGCAAAATTTAGGCCTATGCTCGCACTCAGGGCCTTTGAGCAGGGAGGGATCTTTATCGTGCCACACCTGCTGTGAACGGGGCCTCGGTTTTTCGGTCTCATCCAATGACCGCCCCATTCAGTCGCGCTCTTACGACACGCAAGGGGATGCTGGGGACCTATTCTTACCGGACCCCCCAGGTCGGTCTCATCGAATGAGCCGCCCCATTCAGTCCGCCTCTTACGACACGCAAGGGGATGTGAGGACCTATTCTAACCCGGATCCCCACGGGGCGATGATTATTGAAGTTTGTAGTAGCAAGCGATGATTATTGAAGTTTGTAGTAGCAAGAATGGATAACAAACAGTGAACTACATCATTTACATAGTTAGCCCGGGCAGCTTTTCCTGGATCGAGCTACAAACCTATAAAAGCATGTTTTGATCGCTTGGTCTGTCCCAGAATACCCGTAGTCACCGTCGCAATGGCTACATACCTCAGTAAATAGTACTTTGTGATAAGGTTATATATCTTTATATTTGCAAATGTAAATAAGAAATACATGATAGGAATATCGAACTATTCAGCCATGCCAGTGGTGGGGTTTATTTCACCACGGAACTATTTAATCGTTGATAGGTGGGGCTATTTAACCTAGAAACTGGAAAGACAATTTAACCAAGAGACAATTTACCAATAGGACTGGTGGGACTATTTATCCATGGGGCTAGCTTGACTATCTAACTATGGGATTATCTATTGATTTGAGTTTTTGGGATTATCTATTCATTGAAGTTATGGGATTAACTAACCAGGGAGTGGTGGGACAATTCAACCATGGAAATCGTGGGACTAAATTAATCATAGGATCGGTAGTCATTTAACAGACTGCTGGGACTAAATTACCGTCATTGGTTAGACTATATCTTACCATGGGATTATCATAGAATGGTAGAACTATTCAGCCATGGAACTGCTGGACTATTTAACCACGGACAGGCAGGACTACCTAACCATGGGACTATTGCACATGGCAGTGGTTGGACTATTNACCTAACCATGGGACTATTGCACATGGCAGTTGTTGGACTATTCACCCATGGGACTGGTGGAGCTGTCTAACTATAGAATTGGTGGGACTATTTACCCAAGGGACTGATGGAACTGTAGGATTTGTGGGACTATTTAACCAAGGACTGGTGGTCTGCCTAACTATAGACTAAGTATTTAACCATGGAACTGGTATAACTGTCTGACTATAGAATTGATGGGACTATTTAGTCATGGTCTGATGGATCCTTGAACTGGTGACAATTTTTGAAATACGAACTGTCTGTACATGAGCAGCCTCATAACGACGCTTGAATTTCAATTTATTTATTTTTATGACTGTAAATTAAAACATTTCATATACTTGTACATGTATATATACGACTTTAACGTACATGTATACTACATGAATAATGAAATAAATGTACACAACTTCACTGGGATTTATCTCATTATCATAGGTAAATTATATCTTGGGGCAGATCCATTTTAATTTTTAAAGTGTTATACTTGTTCGGAGATTCATGACGCACCAATCCATTTCCTTAATTTTTCCGTTATGGAAATGACCGAGTAGTTACAGTACGTTTCTGAGTTTCTCTCTGACTGAAGTTTATCCGTTTAGCTGTCTTTACATATTTTTGTTTTACTTCTCGATATTTGAAAATTAGAAAAATAGGATACGGGTGTTTAGAACCAGAAAAGTCAAAACATGCATAAAACCTGGAAGTTCTTAGCGAAGATTCAAATTGTTTCGTAGGAATATCTAGAATACTTTGAACGAATCCTCTTCTCAGGAAACACAAGGGTATAATAATTTGTCGTTTTGATATGCAAATATCCTCATATAGGGGAGAATTCTTTTCTGAAATTGGTCACATGATTGATTGTTGTTATATTTTAATAAAGTAGTATACTTTGATTTATTTTCCATTGGCTCTATATGTTGAAATATGTGATGAGACGATGGGCACATTTCTCATAATTTCATTCTGAGTTTAATAGACGGTATATTGGTGCATTGTAATGGACATTATGAAATATTATATTTTTTTCCCCTGTTATGAAATAAAGATTCGGTATATATAGTTTTGAATTGTCGATGTTCATCCCATTTATTTTGCTTTTTTATTTGAATTGAATTGAGACAAAAATCATAACATGGAATTTTGGGGTTGCTTGAAAAAACTGGTCAGTAGGAATTTCGGGCTGAGTATTTTCAAAAAATGGCTTTTCCACTCATCTTTTTCTAAAATTGGACACATTGATTGAATGTTATTATATTTAATGATGGTTGTTTTTTTTTTTCACAGTTTCCATTACTTTCTGTCTGTGCTTTTAACAAAATTGATTAATTCCAATTCACGGAATTTTACGATTTTGCAGGTGAAAATTGGACATCATAGGTGGCGCTCTGCGAGTAAAGTATAGAATACGTTATAATTTTTTTTTTTATTGTTTTAAATTTTAGAACAGATGTTACAATTATTTAATGATAATAAAAATCAATATTTTATAATTTGATGTCATCCTTGATATCTATTTGAAAAAATTAGTATATGACTATAATTTTAAAGAAAAAAATACATAGAGGTTTACCTCCTGAAGTTTGACAGCCACTAGAGGGCAAACGTACAACTCTTTTTTTTTTTATTTCCATGAACCAGCATTGTCCATACATATGTTGTTCATTGATCCTAAATTATTTGTTTCCCATTACTTTGATCGTCACACTCGTACTACCTTAAGCGGTTTTTTCTTTGGCAGAATCTCCTTCCGATACCTGTGATTTACGGTCATTTTATTAAGTATCAGGGAAAATATACTACAATACAACCATCTTCATGTTTCAAATACTCACATACAATACTCTCTGTTTGTTTATTCTTACTGGTCACGAAACATAGGGATTATGAAAGGGATGTTGCTGTATTTGTTGATGTTGGCAATGAGGGAAGCAGAGAAAATTTCCCCCTCCTTCCAGTTTCCCCCCTCGTTCCTCCTATGATCGGCCACCTCTCACCTCTTTCAACAATGGTCAGTGCTACAGATATATCATCTCCCTCTATCTGAGCTTTCAAACTGAAAAAAAAAAAATCAGCTGGTAAACCGAAATAACAACGTAAGTTTTGCCTCTATTGATGTCATTGAGACAACCGACATATTTGGTACAGCAAGTTTTCAATTTTGACATATTATCTCATCAGTAACACGACTTTCACTGTCATTAGTGTAATGGTAACATGTAATCGTCCTTGTATTTCATACAGGACATACCAGTTCCTTTTGCTTTAACACTGCCTCTAAATCATCTTCGGTTACACTCCTTCTAGAAGCTCTGAAATATTTCAAAATTCATATCATCCACAATTTCATTGAGAAGAATTTCAGTAAGTTGATATTCTTTCTCAATGCCCCCCGCCCTGGCGCCCTAAACAGTCGTTGAATTTGAACTAATTTTGACGCGAATTTAATTGTCGTGTTGTTGCTGAAACCTTGTCATTCGCGGTGAGTCAAGGGTTCAGCTGCAGTTTAAACTGGCCCCGATGTTAACATTGTTTCACTTAACGGTTTTTAATTTGACGTTTGACTTGTGTCGCGCAAAAACTAAAAGTAGCTAAGTAAGATTGTCACTCTGGTTTCACGTGACTTTTTCATCTCAGCCTTCGCCCACAGTTGCGTATCGTAAAAATTGTCACAGGGATTTACTGGTAAAAGTCAATTCCAGATCTGCACTCTAGCAGTCTTAGAAAAAGGAATGAAATTCAGCGATGTATTTTAATGAACAGTCCAATGAAAATAGTCGGATGTTATGAAAAATAATTATAAGTACAGAAAGCTTACCTGCTCTTACGGCATTCTAAATTTATCACACGACTGCAAAATTATAAGACAGATAATACTATTATACAGAGAGTCAAAAATACACATCTGATTTTTTTTTTCTTTTCAATATTATAATCTTGCTTTACAACTTTAAGTATACCTTTATCGTTTTCGTCGGTGGATAAAGTCCTATTGAATAAGTAAACACAACACAACAAACAAAGCACGCAGAGAAGAAGAAAATGGGCAGTCAAACCAGCAAAGTCTTCTCGGTTTTGACGTCTTTTAAACGGATCTTTTGTCTCTAAAAAGAACAAGGAATTCCATGAAATCTAATAAATGAATCAATGTCACGGTAAACCATTTTAAAACACGATATATGATGCAAATTTTGCAAAACACCGGCGGAAGTACCTGTACATTCAAGATCAAAATAATTGTTACGATCAAGTTAAATCAAGATCCAGGACAAACCGATTGTATTTTTGTATTGGGAAATTGTGGTTTTTATTATACTGTATAAGGTTTTACGATTACGTGAAACGATGAAGATACGAACAGAGCGATCCATCTCATAAAACAAGACACCACAGAACTCCTGCAACAAGAGATTGGATTAGGTGTCAAGAAGGAGTAAGCATCCTTGTTTTGTCGGTCACATATCTTAATCAGGTTAAGGCAAGAGTAATCATAAGATAAATTCAATGTATGAGAACGGTCTACATTGGTATGAACGCGTCAGACAGCGTTGATGACACCATTATACCTGTAGATTGTATTGGACATGTATTGGATCTTTATAACGGCTGTGCCTACATGTGCGAATGCTGACTTTATAAGAGAGTGTTGAAGCCGTGTAAATGTCATAACCCCTGGCCTCCTATTTGAAAATGATCATATGCAGAACATGCTCTTGCGTATCAAATTAACACGTCATGCAGATGATGGTGGATACATAGTGCTACAATAAATATGGGGAATTTGACGATGGAGGAAAACGAATTCATCCCGTTGGTTCGTAAAACTGAGGCTGTTAGTTTGTGGTTAACATAAATGTCCAAGTACGAAGCAGATGTGAAGCTGGTTTCCTTTATTTTCGAGTTCAGTGGAATATATCGAATGGACATGATGAAATAAATTATTTTTTTAATGAATAAAAACGGTTGTCGATATAATAAACATGTACAAGTATTATAAAATAGAAATTAAAATCTTTTCTCTACTTTTCCATTATAGTATGATTTAGTATGTCCTGAGCGCTCTAACTCTAATCGTGAATTTATTGCCCTGGGGGTGGGAAATGTTTAAGTGATTCATATGATTCAAACTTCTATGGTTTTTTTCTTCTTTTGTAAATGAACAGGATTGTATGCATATTTATGAAAGATTGATAGTATGTGGAATAAGATTCCATTTGAAGAATGAGACTCCCTGTATGGGGTATGATATCAGGTTCCGTTAAAGACCTTTGGATCCTCTTGATTGTCATTGAAAAGCACTCTCTATGATATTAAAAAGCTAGTTTTAATTTATCGTAATGAATGGGTCGATAATGTTTGAAGAGTATAGTTTAACAGTACTGTAAAACTCTAAGAGCATCGCCCGGGAATAATGATGGACGTGAGAACATGAATGGTCTAACCTTTAAAAAAGAATTGGGAATTCAACAAATCATGATATGAGTAAGGCCTGTTGATGAATATCGTGATATGCCGTTGAGATTTTCTTTCTCCTCCTACGATTTGGGCAGACCGTTTCTTGTTTCCGTGAATGCCTACTTGTAGCGTCTGATCACTTTCAAATAATATGATGTCAGATTCACTCAAAAGCATTCCCAAAAATTTCAATAATTATGTGTGATTTTTTGAAATGCAGTTGTTTATTGTGTTTGGGGATGAACATGTTTGAATGAAACTAATAGCCGCGACTTGTACACAGTAGGAGAAAATTCAAAGAATGTCAAACGTTATCCGATTTTCTTATTCATTTTATCTCTACAGTTTCAACTTATGAAATGGTTTCGTTTTGTTTTTAATGCAGATTTGTTATTGAAAATTAACAAGCCGACTCCCAGAACGGTTTAATTATCGATGATGAATGATTAATGAAGAAGAACACAAAGAAAGAAGAAAGGAAAAATAGAAGGGTGAATATGATCATTAATAATCAAGACAGATTCATATAATTCAAGACGTGCAATATTAAATCCCTTGACCCAAGGTCATATGGATACCCCAAACCAGAAAAGAAATTAAATTTTGTAAAATGCTTTAATATTGCTAAAAACCCATATTAAAACATAATTTTCACAAAAAATGTTCACCTGAATATTCAAATGACCCCCCCCCGCAAATATTGAAACTCCTTCATAAACTTCTTTTATGGTGCAATTTCATATATAAATGACCTTCACGTATTAAATGATAGAAAACCCCATGTAAACCAGCAAAACCCTACTTTAGTTAATATCCTGGGTATCCTATGACAATAAGACCCAAATTTAGGCTTGGTAGGAAAGGACTATGGCAGATTTAAAATAAACATGTAACAATGATTGAAATAAATAATTTAAAAAAAATATGGCTACTTTCATGAATTTTTCATTTTTGCTGTCCGACATATCCCCCCCCCAATGCTATTAAAATTTCAAAGCATTACTTGCGTGTTTTAATGCAATGTAGAAAAATCGTTCAATTTTCTTGGCATTTCTGAACATTGTTCTGAACATGTACGCTATTCTGATGCTGCGGCAGTGACTATTTTTGCAGAGGGTTGAAAACTAGGCTGGAACGAAGTCAGACTGAGATAGGTGGCGGCCTTTAACGGATGGACTGACCAATCAAAACAATCGAGTCCATTCTTCTTAATGACATAAAAGATTCCACACATCGAGAAGGTTGTGCTGGGATTCCAAAATCGTGTTTTTTTAAATAATCGTTATTAACTCGATTTAATTTTTTTGTACATTAGTTACTGGTTTATTCGTGGTAAATTATTCAAAAAAAAAAATAAAAAAAAAAAACAACAAAAAAACCTGCATGCATGGATTAGGCCTGGAAAATGATATAGAACACAAAATTAAATCAAATACCATACATATTTATCTGATTTTCCTAAAGTATCAAATCACGCAGAAAACTGAAATAACTGACATCCTTCCATACTTTTTACAATTGATTGAAACATGCTCTCAGATACCGCAATCATTCATCAGAAAATAGCTGCTTACACAAACAATCTGGATCAAAATACAAATTCAGATTCTTGTTACGAATTATATTTTGAAAATCAGTTCAAGTCGATTGACCTTTGGCCTTTCCTTATTCATGCGAAGGTTAGAAGTAAGCGTATGATGTTTAAAATGAATACTTATTATATGTATATTCGTAAAAATTTTATGATATTTTAATTACACGTTAGTTGTGGGAACTGAGTCGACATTAGATCATCAATACCCTAAGCCCACGAAGCCGTTTTTTAAGACCAGTTGGCCTAAAAAATGTCGATTTTGAGAATCAACAGTTTAAATTATTTCTCACCCTTAAACAGAGAAAAACATTAAGATGAAACGCTTTTTGATATTTTTTCTCGCCCGTAAATTAGATTAAAAGGCTTGGTCCTTTGTCTTTTGGACATTTTCTGAAAGAGAACTATTAAAATCAACACTTTTGGGAGACTGTGGTTTAATTGTCTTCGACAATATTATTTTCAATGTAGAAGGTTGGTTTTATTAATTGTTGATATAGAAGAGAGAGAGAGAGAGAGAGAGAGAGAGAGAGAGAGAGAGAGAGAGAGAGAGAGGAAGATTTATAATTACTTTCAACTCATTAGAAAATTACATGTTCTAGCCCAATGTGGGCGATTAAATTAACAAAGGCAGAGATTGCTGTTTGGTGTGCCCAATGACAAGAATACTGAATTGCTTCACGTTTAAAAATTCCACAATTCGTTTCCTCTGACCGTAATCTCAGTATTGTGTAATTTTATAAGACAGTTGTATGAACTAATCATGTGTTTTAGTTAAAACAACTATTTAAGTGGCATTGTTTTTAAAGGGCAAGTTTGTTCGAAATTGCAAAAAATCAAAATCTCTACATGTTTGCAATATATATATCTGCAAAATATTAACATCAGATTTAAGAAAATTTGTGATGAAATGTGTTACATATGTTCGTGCAGTAAATAGTAAAACAATGAGTTAAAATTTAAATTGCTTCAATATATTGAATGCCATCACACATTATAACAATTGTCTGTTGTTCTTCAATATTTTTACATTTCATGAGTAAATGGCCATTGAATTAATCCACTGTGATCTAGAGTACATTTTCCATGTAATGTAACAGTTTCTAGCCCAACGTTATCTATTTTTAACATTGAGCATGTTTAGCTTTCTAGGTCGGTGTTGCCGGTGCCGAGTTTGGTTTCGCTTCATTTAGCTAGTCAAGGCCGTAATCTGAAAACGGAGAGCCATACGAGTACACTCCCCGCAAGCGCGAGGCCCCCACTCAAAACGCTATCATCCAGGTCCAGCCTCAACGCGTGCTTAATAGGGATGCTGAAAACCAAACCAAAATCAGTCAGAAGAAATTGGATATATTTTGTGTGTTACATACATTTAATATAAAAACAGTTGGGGGGTCTTCCCTCCCCAGTACGGTGTGGTGTAATGTCTTGATTTGAACCTTGTGATCAACGGTGGGACATTGGCATGTAAGAGCGAGAGTCAACTCTTAGTTATTAAAAGGAAACCGGTAACATTTTTTATTTTCAAATATTTAGGGAATATTTCATAAATTATTTTTTACCCTTTCGAATAATTGATGAAATATGACCTTACCTAAATATCTATTTTAATATTGAAATGATTTCATTATCTTTCATTCCCACAATTCTTCCATTATTCATATTGATAATTTCCGGTACTCGGATAGAATTACAAAAATACCAACCAAAAAATTATCATAATAACCAACACCAAAAAAAAAAAAAAAAAAAAAAAAAAAATTAGTAATAAATAAATAATTTTTTTTTTTTTAAAAATACAATGAAGGGGAATAGTTCAAATTTATAAAATGTTACTGTATTATCTTGTAAATTATTCTTTCTTCCTGAATTTTGATATATTTTGATAATTATATTTCTTTACCTTGATTTTCACCATTTTTCTCCAGATTCCATTTTGATTAATTTCCAGTACTCCAACAGAAATCTACAAGTTTTAGCTTAGAACAGTATCCGTTAAAACACAATATTACCGACATTCTGAGCAAAAGATCAGCTGAAGATGAAACTAAGGTCATCTAAAAAAAAATAAGACTGTTTGAATCAAGAACTACATCAACGTCACAAAATGGTCGTCAAATCTTCTCTCTGTTCTGGTTATGCAATTATGCTTGGCGCCTCTTTGAGGCGTCTTGATCCCGGTTCTTTCACCTGACATTTTCGCTTCCAATATGTGTTCAATTTTCGTTCCCGTTTTTGCATTTTTGTATTCAGTGTGCGTTTAAATAATGATTTATTTATTTTTTTGGGTGGTTTGTTATCAGGTTAAGAAATTTCTTCAAACATAAAACCTGTACTGGTGTCGGTGCAACGGAGATTACGAGATCCTAATTAGAATTACATTCGCCTTATCCGTGTAAGCGGCAACTCAGTTAATCGCAAGACATAGAGGAAGCGTTGATGCTAACCGAGACTTATGGGTAATTTGATAATGAATGTAATCCGACATTAGGAAACGGCACCGCGGTTGCATGAAATAACCGGCGGAAATTGAAACCGTAAGATAATTTTTAAAATACAAAAAATATAAGAAAACTTCCGGATATATAGGAATTGCAAATGAATAAGGTTTACTTGATTTCAAGTGCGTCAGTTGAAGGTATTAAATTAGGGCCCTTTATAAAAGGTAGATCCTTACTTGGCATTAACCCGTAGATTATGTGATAGCTATGGGAAGGTTCAAAGGTCTGTTTGTAGATGGGTTCTAAATTTTAAAGCAGGTTCTAATCATCGTTAAGAAAATCCACCAAATCTTACAGAAAGACGAAGATATACCGTGAATTTTCACGCAACGGGATCGGACCTGTCTGTCCTTAGTGCGGGCTCTAACAAGTTTAAATTCCACCACCTTATCTGAAAAAGATACAAATTACGAATGCCCCTTGGGTCTGCCAATTTATCAGTATATATTTGGTGTCCCTATTGAGAAATTTTGAAAAAAAATGTTTCCAGAAGTGGATTGATCATTCTAAAAATTGTGTATCCAGCGCCAAGGGCGGTACTTTGAAGGGGCTGGGACAAAATAACGGATAAAAAGATTACTAAGTGGGTGAAAAACAGCCGAGTGTGATTATTTTTTTTAACTGAAATTAACTCGGTAATACAAAGTTGTTTTTCATTTTTTTACGCTTTTCCGGAATCAAAGAGTCGTTGAGTGTTGACGGTCCTTGAAAACTTTAATGAGATTTGGTTGAGTTGAATGAAAAAGGAATAAATCATGATCTGTGCATGTTATGGAAAACGAGATGCACATAATAATAGAATACTTTAATAAGCTATGAGCCACAATTCTCTTATTGTCTCGGATTCTTGCAAATTATCTTAATAGAGTCAATTTTACCTTGGTAGGAAATTTCACATTTATATATTGAAAAAGTGGTGTCCATGGTTGACTTACATTCTTCGGTTGTTTCAAAAAGTTAAAATCAAATGGGAAAAAAGCTCTTACAAACTATAAAGTTCCTTTCATAAGTGATATGTGTACAATTTTCATAAGCTGGAGAACTAGCTGCCAGAACTGTAACTCTCTGAAAAAATATGGGTTCTGTCCCAATATTTTTTCAGAGAGCTACAATTTTGCAGCTAGCTGAGAACGTAAAAGAATGACTAATGATTGATTGATATTGATTATTTATTGTTTTACGTCCACCGAGAATCCTTTCACTCATAATGGAGACGTCACAAATTCGCCGTGAAGGGCAGCAAAATTTAGGCCTATGCTCGACACTCAGGGCCCTTTGAGCAGGGAGGGATCTTTATCGTGCAACACCGTGCTGTGACACGGGGCCTGGTTTTTTCGGTTCTATCCTAATGACCGCCCCATTCATCGCGCTCTTACGACACGCAAGGGGATGCTGGGGACCTATTCTTACCGGACCCCCACAGGTCGGTCTCATCCGAATGACCGCTCCCATTCAGTCGCCTCTTTTACGCACGCAAGGGGATGCTGAGGACCTATTCTAACCGGATCCCCACGGGGCGATGATTATTGAAGTTGTAGTAGCAAGCGATGATTATTGAAGTTTGTAGTAGCAAGAATGGAATAACAAAACAGTGGAACTACATCATTTACATAGTTAGCCCGGGCAGCTTTTTCCTGGATCGAGCTACAACCTATAAAAGCATGTTTTGATCGCTTGGTTGTCCCAGAATACCCGTAGTCACCGTCGCAATGGCTACATACCTCAGTAAATAGTACTTTGTTGATAAGGTTATATTCTTTATATTTGCAAATGTAAATAAGAAATACATGATAGGAATATCGAAACTATTCAGCCATGCCAGTGGTGGGGTTTATTTTCACCACGGAAACTATTTAATCGTTGATAGGTGGGGCTATTTAACCTAGAAACTGGAAATGACAATTTTAACCAAGAGACAATTTACCAATAGGACTGGTGGGACTATTTATCCATGGGGCTAGCTTGACTTCTAACTATGGATTATCTATTGATTTGATTTTTTGGGATTATATATTAATTGAAGTTATGGGTTAACTAACCAGGGAGTGGTGGGAACAATTCAACCATGGAAATCGTGGGACTAAATTAATCATAGGATCGGTAGTCATTTAACAGACTGCTGGGACTAAATTACCGTCATTGGTTAGACTATATCTTACCATGGGATTATCATAGAATGTAGAACTATTCAGCCATGGAACTGCTGGACTATTTAACCACGGACAGGCAGGACTACCTAACCATGGGACTATTGCCACATGGCAGTTGTTGGCTATTCACCCATGGGACTGGTGGAGCTGTCTAACTATAAAATTGGTGGGACTATTTACCCCAGGGACTGATGGAACTGTGGATTTGTGGGACTATTTAGCCAAGGACTGGTGGTCTGTCTAACTATAGGACTAAGTATTTAACCATGGAACTGGTATAACTGTCTGACTATAGAATTGATGGAATATTTAGTCATGGTCTGATGGATCCTTGAACTGGTGACAATTTTTGAAATGCGAACTGTCTGTACATGAGCAGCTTCAATAACGACGCTTTGAAATTTCAATTTATTTATTTTTATGACTGTAAATTAAAACATTTCAGATACTTGTACATGTATATATACGACTTTAACGTACATGTATACATGTACTACATGAATAATGAAATAAAATGTACACAACTTCACTGGGATTTATTCTCATTATCATAGGTAAATTATATCTTGGGGCAGATCCATTTTAATTTTTAAAGTGTTATACTTGTTCGGAGATTCATGACGCACCAATCCATTTCCTTATTTTTCCGTTATGGAAATGACCGAGTAGTTACAGTACGTTTCTGAGTTTCTCTCTGACTGAAGTTTATCCGTTTAGCTGTCTTTACATATTTTTGTTTTACTTCTCGATATTTGAAAATTAGAAAATAGGATACGGGTGTTTAGAACCAGAAAAGTCAAAACATGCATAAAACCTGGAAGTTCTTAGCGAAAGATTCAAATTGTTTCGTAGGAATATTTAGAATACTTTGAACGAATCCTCTTCTCAGGAAACACAAGGGTATAATAATTTGTCGTTTTGATAGGCAAATATCCTCATAGAGTTCAATATCATGTTCCTTCAGCCACGATCCTAGGGTTATGATGGAGAAAAATTCTTTTTAAAATTTTCTTCAGATGG
>CAJDSM010021416.1:15499-27800 GCA_903981925.1 Ostrea lurida
GAGTTCAATAATCATGTTCCTTCAGCCACGATCCTAGGGTTATGAATGGAGAAAAATTCTTTTTAAAATTTTCTTCAGATGGATTTGCCTCAATGATACCGGTAAAGAGTAACCATTCTCATGCCGTGTCGCACCACGACCTCCGGGGCTGCAACAGGAGTTCAAAGCTTTTCTAAAGTTTCATCTATCTTCTACAGAATCACAAGAGTTTCAGTTTAATATTGTATACTTGTGCAGCGCAGATTCATGGGCCATGGCGGGAACTAAGGCACATAGCCCTGTCCGTAACGTAGAGCTGTCGTTGTTAATGAACAAATTGCATGATTATCAATTAAAGCTGTATGGTTCGATGTTTTCAACAAATTTTTTATTAATAAAACACGACACGTTGCATATAAATTAAGCCATCTGCAATGTACATGTATATTCTTGTGATCATTCCCAACGTCAACAAACACAAGTACGGAATTAAGTTTCAATGTCAACATTACACAGACCTGTTTGTTGCTAAATTCGTCAACAATACTTTAATGGAAAGTTTCTCCTAGAAAATAACTCGGTTCCTGGCCGAACTCTCTCTGTCTAATGTGTGTGTGTGTGGGGGGGGGGGGGGGGGGTCTTTATCTAGTATCTTAGTAACGCAGTTGTCTACTGATTGTCTCCATTAAGTATAACACTTTTCGATACCGAGTTCAACTCTTTAATTCTAGACAAGTACTTCTTTAGGAAGAATGATTTTTTTTAACACTTATTTACTGTTAGCGGAATTCTCATCGTGTGCGGCAGAAATGACTACCGCAATCATTTATGACTTTGATAGTAGGGCGATCGCTGATCGCTTCAGTTCTTCAGTGATTTTCCAGCTTAGTTCTTTCATCGTCTTGGTGACACAATTGTCTCTCTATAATCATTGCACACAAACCTTGCAAATCCTCTCTGCATACTTTCTTTTGTTGTCTATGTCCTCAATGTACACTGATACTGGAATGCCTAACTTGAGAAAGCTACTGTAAACCACGTCAGTAACCTAATTGCAATTGGTCTTCGTTTGTCGTCCGTTAACATTTGAACATTTTTCAACTTCTCTTGATAACTAACCAATCCAATCCTTTTCAAATTTGATATGCTTGATTGATTATTTGTTTGTTTACAGGGCAGTAACCAGGAATTTCCATTGGGGGGTGCACAAAGCATGCATTTGCCTCAATGATACCGGTAAAGAGTAACCATTCTCATGCCGTGTCGCACCACGACCTCTGGGGCTGCAACAGGAGTTCAAAGCTTTTCTAAAGGGGAGAATTCTTTTCTGAAATTGGTCACATGATTGATTGTTGTTATATTTTAATAAAGTAGTATACTTTGATTTATTTTCCATTGGCTCTATATGTTGAAATATGTGATGAGACGATGGGCACATTTCTCATAATTTCATTCTGAGTTTAATAGACGGTATATTGGTGCATTGTAATGGACATTATGAAATATTATATTTTTTTCCCCTGTTATGAAATAAAGATTCGGTATATATAGTTTTGAATTGTCGATGTTCATCCCATTTATTTTGCTTTTTTATTTGAATTGAATTGAGACAAAAATCATAACATGGAATTTTGGGGTTGCTTGAAAAAACTGGTCAGTAGGAATTTCGGGCTGAGTATTTTCAAAAAATGGCTTTTCCACTCATCTTTTTCTAAAATTGGACACATTGATTGAATGTTATTATATTTAATGATGGTTGTTTTTTTTTTTCACAGTTTCCATTACTTTCTGTCTGTGCTTTTAACAAAATTGATTAATTCCAATTCACGGAATTTTACGATTTTGCAGGTGAAAATTGGACATCATAGGTGGCGCTCTGCGAGTAAAGTATAGAATACGTTATAATTTTTTTTTTTATTGTTTTAAATTTTAGAACAGATGTTACAATTATTTAATGATAATAAAAATCAATATTTTATAATTTGATGTCATCCTTGATATCTATTTGAAAAAATTAGTATATGACTATAATTTTAAAGAAAAAAATACATAGAGGTTTACCTCCTGAAGTTTGACAGCCACTAGAGGGCAAACGTACAACTCTTTTTTTTTTTATTTCCATGAACCAGCATTGTCCATACATATGTTGTTCATTGATCCTAAATTATTTGTTTCCCATTACTTTGATCGTCACACTCGTACTACCTTAAGCGGTTTTTTCTTTGGCAGAATCTCCTTCCGATACCTGTGATTTACGGTCATTTTATTAAGTATCAGGGAAAATATACTACAATACAACCATCTTCATGTTTCAAATACTCACATACAATACTCTCTGTTTGTTTATTCTTACTGGTCACGAAACATAGGGATTATGAAAGGGATGTTGCTGTATTTGTTGATGTTGGCAATGAGGGAAGCAGAGAAAATTTCCCCCTCCTTCCAGTTTCCCCCCTCGTTCCTCCTATGATCGGCCACCTCTCACCTCTTTCAACAATGGTCAGTGCTACAGATATATCATCTCCCTCTATCTGAGCTTTCAAACTGAAAAAAAAAAAATCAGCTGGTAAACCGAAATAACAACGTAAGTTTTGCCTCTATTGATGTCATTGAGACAACCGACATATTTGGTACAGCAAGTTTTCAATTTTGACATATTATCTCATCAGTAACACGACTTTCACTGTCATTAGTGTAATGGTAACATGTAATCGTCCTTGTATTTCATACAGGACATACCAGTTCCTTTTGCTTTAACACTGCCTCTAAATCATCTTCGGTTACACTCCTTCTAGAAGCTCTGAAATATTTCAAAATTCATATCATCCACAATTTCATTGAGAAGAATTTCAGTAAGTTGATATTCTTTCTCAATGCCCCCCGCCCTGGCGCCCTAAACAGTCGTTGAATTTGAACTAATTTTGACGCGAATTTAATTGTCGTGTTGTTGCTGAAACCTTGTCATTCGCGGTGAGTCAAGGGTTCAGCTGCAGTTTAAACTGGCCCCGATGTTAACATTGTTTCACTTAACGGTTTTTAATTTGACGTTTGACTTGTGTCGCGCAAAAACTAAAAGTAGCTAAGTAAGATTGTCACTCTGGTTTCACGTGACTTTTTCATCTCAGCCTTCGCCCACAGTTGCGTATCGTAAAAATTGTCACAGGGATTTACTGGTAAAAGTCAATTCCAGATCTGCACTCTAGCAGTCTTAGAAAAAGGAATGAAATTCAGCGATGTATTTTAATGAACAGTCCAATGAAAATAGTCGGATGTTATGAAAAATAATTATAAGTACAGAAAGCTTACCTGCTCTTACGGCATTCTAAATTTATCACACGACTGCAAAATTATAAGACAGATAATACTATTATACAGAGAGTCAAAAATACACATCTGATTTTTTTTTTCTTTTCAATATTATAATCTTGCTTTACAACTTTAAGTATACCTTTATCGTTTTCGTCGGTGGATAAAGTCCTATTGAATAAGTAAACACAACACAACAAACAAAGCACGCAGAGAAGAAGAAAATGGGCAGTCAAACCAGCAAAGTCTTCTCGGTTTTGACGTCTTTTAAACGGATCTTTTGTCTCTAAAAAGAACAAGGAATTCCATGAAATCTAATAAATGAATCAATGTCACGGTAAACCATTTTAAAACACGATATATGATGCAAATTTTGCAAAACACCGGCGGAAGTACCTGTACATTCAAGATCAAAATAATTGTTACGATCAAGTTAAATCAAGATCCAGGACAAACCGATTGTATTTTTGTATTGGGAAATTGTGGTTTTTATTATACTGTATAAGGTTTTACGATTACGTGAAACGATGAAGATACGAACAGAGCGATCCATCTCATAAAACAAGACACCACAGAACTCCTGCAACAAGAGATTGGATTAGGTGTCAAGAAGGAGTAAGCATCCTTGTTTTGTCGGTCACATATCTTAATCAGGTTAAGGCAAGAGTAATCATAAGATAAATTCAATGTATGAGAACGGTCTACATTGGTATGAACGCGTCAGACAGCGTTGATGACACCATTATACCTGTAGATTGTATTGGACATGTATTGGATCTTTATAACGGCTGTGCCTACATGTGCGAATGCTGACTTTATAAGAGAGTGTTGAAGCCGTGTAAATGTCATAACCCCTGGCCTCCTATTTGAAAATGATCATATGCAGAACATGCTCTTGCGTATCAAATTAACACGTCATGCAGATGATGGTGGATACATAGTGCTACAATAAATATGGGGAATTTGACGATGGAGGAAAACGAATTCATCCCGTTGGTTCGTAAAACTGAGGCTGTTAGTTTGTGGTTAACATAAATGTCCAAGTACGAAGCAGATGTGAAGCTGGTTTCCTTTATTTTCGAGTTCAGTGGAATATATCGAATGGACATGATGAAATAAATTATTTTTTTAATGAATAAAAACGGTTGTCGATATAATAAACATGTACAAGTATTATAAAATAGAAATTAAAATCTTTTCTCTACTTTTCCATTATAGTATGATTTAGTATGTCCTGAGCGCTCTAACTCTAATCGTGAATTTATTGCCCTGGGGGTGGGAAATGTTTAAGTGATTCATATGATTCAAACTTCTATGGTTTTTTTCTTCTTTTGTAAATGAACAGGATTGTATGCATATTTATGAAAGATTGATAGTATGTGGAATAAGATTCCATTTGAAGAATGAGACTCCCTGTATGGGGTATGATATCAGGTTCCGTTAAAGACCTTTGGATCCTCTTGATTGTCATTGAAAAGCACTCTCTATGATATTAAAAAGCTAGTTTTAATTTATCGTAATGAATGGGTCGATAATGTTTGAAGAGTATAGTTTAACAGTACTGTAAAACTCTAAGAGCATCGCCCGGGAATAATGATGGACGTGAGAACATGAATGGTCTAACCTTTAAAAAAGAATTGGGAATTCAACAAATCATGATATGAGTAAGGCCTGTTGATGAATATCGTGATATGCCGTTGAGATTTTCTTTCTCCTCCTACGATTTGGGCAGACCGTTTCTTGTTTCCGTGAATGCCTACTTGTAGCGTCTGATCACTTTCAAATAATATGATGTCAGATTCACTCAAAAGCATTCCCAAAAATTTCAATAATTATGTGTGATTTTTTGAAATGCAGTTGTTTATTGTGTTTGGGGATGAACATGTTTGAATGAAACTAATAGCCGCGACTTGTACACAGTAGGAGAAAATTCAAAGAATGTCAAACGTTATCCGATTTTCTTATTCATTTTATCTCTACAGTTTCAACTTATGAAATGGTTTCGTTTTGTTTTTAATGCAGATTTGTTATTGAAAATTAACAAGCCGACTCCCAGAACGGTTTAATTATCGATGATGAATGATTAATGAAGAAGAACACAAAGAAAGAAGAAAGGAAAAATAGAAGGGTGAATATGATCATTAATAATCAAGACAGATTCATATAATTCAAGACGTGCAATATTAAATCCCTTGACCCAAGGTCATATGGATACCCCAAACCAGAAAAGAAATTAAATTTTGTAAAATGCTTTAATATTGCTAAAAACCCATATTAAAACATAATTTTCACAAAAAATGTTCACCTGAATATTCAAATGACCCCCCCCCGCAAATATTGAAACTCCTTCATAAACTTCTTTTATGGTGCAATTTCATATATAAATGACCTTCACGTATTAAATGATAGAAAACCCCATGTAAACCAGCAAAACCCTACTTTAGTTAATATCCTGGGTATCCTATGACAATAAGACCCAAATTTAGGCTTGGTAGGAAAGGACTATGGCAGATTTAAAATAAACATGTAACAATGATTGAAATAAATAATTTAAAAAAAATATGGCTACTTTCATGAATTTTTCATTTTTGCTGTCCGACATATCCCCCCCCCAATGCTATTAAAATTTCAAAGCATTACTTGCGTGTTTTAATGCAATGTAGAAAAATCGTTCAATTTTCTTGGCATTTCTGAACATTGTTCTGAACATGTACGCTATTCTGATGCTGCGGCAGTGACTATTTTTGCAGAGGGTTGAAAACTAGGCTGGAACGAAGTCAGACTGAGATAGGTGGCGGCCTTTAACGGGATGGGACTGACCAATCAAACAATCGAGTCCATTCTCTTAATGACATAAAAGATTCCACGACATCGAGAAGGTTGTGCTGGGATTCCAAAATCGTGTTTTTTTAAATATGTTATTACCGATTTAATTTTTTTTGTACATTATTACTGGTTTATTCGTGGTAAAATTATTCAAAAAAAAAAATACAAAAAAAAAAAAACAAAAAAACCTGCATGCATGGATTAGGCCTGGAAAATGATATAGACACAAAATTAAATCAAATACCATACATATATCTGATTTTCCTAAAGTAATCAAATCAACGCAGAAAACTGAAATAAACTGACGATCTTCCATACTTTTTCAATGATTGAAACATGCTCTTCAGATACGCAACATTCATCAGAAAATAGCTGCTTACCAAACAACAATCTAGGAATCAAAATACATAATTCAGATTCTTGTTACGAATTATTAATTTTGAAAATCAGTTCAAGTCGATTGAACCTTTGGCCTTTCCTTATTCATGCGAAGGTTAGAAGTAAGCGTATGATGTTTAAAATGAAACTTATCTATATCGTATATCGTAAAATTTTATGATATTTATACACGTAGTTTGGGAACTGAAGTCGACATTAGATACATCAATACCCTAAGCCCACGTAAGCCGTTTTTTAAGACCAGTTGGCCTAAAAAATGTCGATTTTGAGAATCAACAGTTTAAATTATTTCTCACCTTAACAGAGAAAACATTAAGATGAACGCTTTTGATATTTTTTCCGCCCGTAATTAGATTAAAAAGGCTTGGTCCTATGTCTTTCTGTGACATTTTCTGAAGAAACTATATAAAATCAACACTTTTGGGAGACTTGTGGGTTTAATTGTCTTCGACAATATTTATTTTCAATGTTAGAGGTTGGTTTATTAATGTTGATATAGAAGAGAGAGAAGAGAGAGAGGAGAGAGAGAGAGAGAGAGAGAGAGAGAGAGAGAGGAAGATTTATAATTACTTTTCATCTCATTAGAAAATTACATGTTCTAGCCAATGTGGGCGATTAAATTAACAAAGGCAGAGATTGCTTTTGGTGTGCCAATGACAAAATACTGAATTGCTTCACGTTTAAAATTCCACATTCGTTTCCTCTGACCGTAATCTCAGTAATTGTGTAACTTTATAAGACAGTTGTATGAACTAATCATGTGTTTTAGTTTAGAAACAACTATTTAGTGGTCATTGTTTTTAAGAGGGCAAGTTGTTCGAAATTGCAAAAAATCAAAATCCTCTACATGTGAATATATATTCTGCAAAATAATTAACATCAGATTTAAGAAAATTGGTGATGAATGTGTTACAATGTTCGTGCAGTAATAGTAAAACAATGAGTGTAAAATTTAAATTGCTTCAAATAATTGAATGCCATCACACATTATACATTGTCTGTGTTCTTCAATATTTTTACATTCATGAGTAAATGGCATTGTGAATTAATCCAACTGTGATCCTAGAGTACATTTTCCATGTATGTAACAGTTTCTAGCCCAACGTTATCTATTTTTAACATTGAGCATGTTTTAGCTTTCTAGGTCGGGCATTGCCGGTGCCAGTTTGGTTTCGCTTCATTTAGCTAGTCAAGGCCGTAATCTGAAAACGGAGAGCATACGAGTACACTCCCCGGCAGCGCGAGCCCCCACTCAAAACGCCTATCATCCAGGTCCAGCTCAACGCGTGCTAATAGGATGCTGAAAACCAAACCAAAATCAGTCAGAAAGAAATTGATATATTTTGTGTGTACATACATTTAATATAAAAACAGTTGGGGGTCTTTCCTCCCCAGTACGGTGTGTGTATGTCTTGATTTGAAACCTTGTTGATCAACGGTGGGACATTGGCATGTAAGAGCGAGAGTCAACGTCTTAGTTATTAAAGGAAACCGGTAAACATTTTTTATTTATCAAATATTAGGGAATATTTCATAATATTTTTTTTACCCTTTCGAATAATTGATAAATAATGACCTTACTAAATATCTATTTTAATATGAAATGATTTCATTATTCTTTATTCCCACAATTTCTTCCATTATTCATATTGAATAATTCCGGTACTCGGATAGAATTACCAAAAATACCAAACCAAAAATTATCATAATAACAACACCAAAGAAAAAAAAAAAAAAAAAAAAATTATATAAATAAATAATTTTTTTTTTTTTAAAAATAAATGAAGGGGAATAGTCAAATTTATAAAATGTTACTGTATTATCTTGCTAAATTATTCTTTCTTTGAATTTTGATATATTTTGATAATTATATTTCTTTACCTTGATTCACCATTTTCTCCAGATTCCATTTTGATTAATATTCCAGTTACTCCAACAGAAATCTACAAGTTTTAGCTTAGAACAGTATCGGTAAAACACAATATTACCGACATCTGAGACAAAGATCAGTCTGAAGATGAAACTAAGGTCATCTAAAAAAAAATAAGACTGTTTGAATCAAGAACACATCAACGATCACAAAATGGTCGTCAATCTTCTTCTGTTCTGGTTATGCAATTATGGCTTGGCGCTCTTTGAGGCGTCTTGATCCCGGTTCTTTCACCTGACATTTTCGCTTCAATATGCTGTTTCAATTTTCGTTCCGTTTTTGCATTTTTGTATTCAGTTGCGTTTAAATAAATGAGTTTATTTATTTTTTTGGGTGGTTTGTTATCAGGTAGAAATTTCTTCAAACATAAAACCTGTACTGTGTCGGGCAACGGAGTTAACGAGAATCCTAAATTAGAATTACATCGCCTTATCCGTGACAGCGGCAATCAGTTAATCGCAGACATAGAGGAAGCGTGATGCTAACCGAGACTTCATGGTAATTTTGATAATGAATGTAATCCGACATTAGGAAACGGCACGCCGGTGCATTGAAAATAACCCGGCGGAAATTGAAACCGTAAGATATTTTTTAAAATACAAAAAATATAAGAAAACCTTCCGGAATATATAGGAATTGCAAATGAAATAAGGTTTACTTGATTTCAATGTGCGTCAGTTGAAGGTATTAAATTAGGGCCTGTTATAAAAGGTAGATCCTTACTTGGCATTAAACCCGTAGAATTATGTGATAGCTATGGGAAAGGTTCAAAGGTCTGTTTTGTAGATGGGTTGCTAAATTTTAAAGCAGGTTCTGAATCATCGTAAAAAATCAGCCAAATCTTACAGAAAGACGCAAATATACCGTGAATTTCAGCAACGCGGACCGGACCTGTCTGTCCTTAGTGCGGCTCTAACAAGTTTTAAATTCCACCACCTTTCTGGAAAAAGATACAAATTACGAAATGCCCCTTGGGTCTGCCAATTTTATCAGTATATATTGTGTCCCCTATTGAGAAATTTTGAAAAAAAAGTTTCCAAGAAGTGGATGATCATTCTAAAAATTGTGTATCCAGCGCCTAAAGGGCGAGTACTTTGAAGGGGCTGGGACAAAATAACGATAAAAAGATTACTAAAGTGGGTGAAAAACAGCCGAGTGTGATTATTTTTTTTAACTGAATTACTCGTAATACAAAGTTGTTTTTCATTTTTTTTTACGCTTTCGGAATCAAAGATCGTTGAGTGTTGACGGTCCTTGAAACTTTATGAGATTGGTTGATGTTGAATTGAAAAAGGAATAAATCATGATCTGTGCATGGTTATGGAAAAACGAGATGCACATAATAATAGATTACTTTAATAGCTATGAGCCACAATTCTCTTCATGTCTCGGATTCTTGGCAAATTTATCTTAATAGAGTCAATTTTACCTGGTAGGAAAATTTCACATTTATTATTGAAAAAGTGGTGTCCATGGTTGACTTACATTCTTCGGTTTGTTTCAAAAAAGTAAAAATCAATGGGAAAAAAAAGCCTCTTACAACTAAAAGTTCCTTTCCATAAGTGATATGTGTTAACAATTTTCATAAGCTGGAGAACTAGCTGCCAGAACTGTAACTCTCTGAAAAAATATGGGTCTGCCCATATTTTTTCAGAGAGCTTACAATTTTGGCAGGCTAGCTGGAGAACGTAAAAGAATGATCTAATGATTGATTGATATTGATTATTTATTGTTTTACGTCGCACCTGAGAAATCTTTCACTCATATGGAGACGTCACAAATTCGCCGTGAAGGGCAGCAAAATTTAGGCCTATGCTCGACCTCAGGGCCTTTGAAGCAGGGAGGGATCTTTATCGTGCCACACCTGCTGTGACACGGGGCCTGGTTTTTTCGGTTCATCCGAATGACCGCCCCATTCAGTCCCGCTCTTACGACACGCAAGGGGATGCTGGGGACCTATTCTGACCGGACCCCCACAGGTCGGTCTCATCCGAATGACCGCTCCCATTCAGTCGCCTCTTTTACGCACGCAAGGGGATGCTGAGGACCTATTCTAACCGGATCCCCACGGGGCGATGATTATTGAAGTTGTAGTAGCAAGCGATGATTATTGAAGTTTGTAGTAGCAAGAATGGAATAACAAAACAGTGGAACTACATCATTTACATAGTTAGCCCGGGCAGCTTTTTCCTGGATCGAGCTACAACCTATAAAAGCATGTTTTGATCGCTTGGTTGTCCCAGAATACCCGTAGTCACCGTCGCAATGGCTACATACCTCAGTAAATAGTACTTTGTTGATAAGGTTATATTCTTTATATTTGCAAATGTAAATAAGAAATACATGATAGGAATATCGAAACTATTCAGCCATGCCAGTGGTGGGGTTTATTTTCACCACGGAAACTATTTAATCGTTGATAGGTGGGGCTATTTAACCTAGAAACTGGAAATGACAATTTTAACCAAGAGACAATTTACCAATAGGACTGGTGGGACTATTTATCCATGGGGCTAGCTTGACTTCTAACTATGGATTATCTATTGATTTGATTTTTTGGGATTATATATTACATTGAAGTTATGGGTTAACTAACCAGGGAGTGGTGGGAACAATTCAACCATGGAAATCGTGGGACTAAATTAATCATAGGATCGGTAGTCATTTAACAGACTGCTGGGACTAAATTACCGTCATTGGTTAGACTATATCTTACCATGGGATTATCATAGAATGTAGAACTATTCAGCCATGCAACTGCTGGACTATTTAACCACGGACAGGCAGGACTACCTAACCATGGGACTATTGCCACATGGCAGTTGTTGGCTATTCACCCATGGGACTGGTGGAGCTGTCTAACTATAAAATTGGTGGGACTATTTACCCCAGGGACTGATGGAACTGTGGATTTGTGGGACTATTTAGCCAAGGACTGGTGGTCTGTCTAACTATAGGACTAAGTATTTAACCATGGAACTGGTATAACTGTCTGACTATAGAATTGATGGGATATTTAGTCATGGTCTGATGGATCCTTGAACTGGTGACAATTTTTGAAATGCGAACTGTCTGTACATGAGCAGCTTCAATAACGACGCTTTGAAATTTCAATTTATTTATTTTTATGACTGTAAATTAAAACATTTCAGATACTTGTACATGTATATATACGACTTTAACGTACATGTATACATGTACTACATGAATAATGAAATAAAATGTACACAACTTCACTGGGATTTATTCTCATTATCATAGGTAAATTATATCTTGGGGCAGATCCATTTTAATTTTTAAAGTGTTATACTTGTTCGGAGATTCATGACGCACCAATCCATTTCCTTATTTTTCCGTTATGGAAATGACCGAGTAGTTACAGTACGTTTCTGAGTTTCTCTCTGACTGAAGTTTATCCGTTTAGCTGTCTTTACATATTTTTGTTTTACTTCTCGATATTTGAAAATTAGAAAATAGGATACGGGTGTTTAGAACCAGAAAAGTCAAAACATGCATAAAACCTGGAAGTTCTTAGCGAAAGATTCAAATTGTTTCGTAGGAATATTTAGAATACTTTGAACGAATCCTCTTCTCAGGAAACACAAGGGTATAATAATTTGTCGTTTTGATAGGCAAATATCCTCATAGAGTTCAATATCATGTTCCTTCAGCCACGATCCTAGGGTTATGATGGAGAAAAATTCTTTTTAAAATTTTCTTCAGATGGATTTGCCTCAATGATACCGGTAAAGAGTAACCATTCTCATGCCGTGTCGCACCACGACCTCCGGGGCTGCAACAGGAGTTCAAAGCTTTTCTAAAGTTTTCATCTATCCTTCTAAAAATCACAAGATGTTTCAG
>CAJDSM010021417.1:0-10593 GCA_903981925.1 Ostrea lurida
TTTCTTTGTGTTCTCTTCATTAATCATCATCATCGATAATTAACCGTTCTGGGGAGTCGGTGTAATTTTCAATAAACAAATCTGGCATTAAAAACAACGAAACCATTTCAATAAGTTGAACTGTAGAGATAAAATGAATAAGAAAATCGATAACGTTTGACATCTTTTGAATTTTCTCCACTGTTTACAAGTCGCTATAGTTTTCATTCAAAATGTTCTCCCCCAAACACATAAACAACTGCATTTTAAAAAATCACACATAATTATTGAAATTTTTGGAATGCTTTTGAGTGATCTGAGCATCATTTACTTTGAAAGTGATCAGACGCTACAACTCAGCATCCGGAAAACAAGAAACGGTCTGCCAAATCGTAGAAATCTCACGCATATCACGATATTCATCAAACGTTGGCCTTACTCATATATGATTTGTTTGAATCCCATTCTTTTAAAGTTAGACCATTCATTTTCTCTACGTACCATCATATATTCCCGCGCATGCTCAGATTAGAGTTTTACATGTACTGTTTAAACTATTACTCTTCAACATTTTATGCGACCATTCATTACGATAAATTAAAAACTAGCTTTTTAATATCATAGAGAGTTGCTTCTTCAATGACAATATCAAGAGGTCCAACAGGTCTTAACGGATACCTGAGTATCATACCCCATACAGGGAGTCTCATCTTCAATATGGAATCTTTTATCCACATACTATCATCTTTCAAAATATGCATACAATTCCTGTTCATTTACAAAAGAAGAAAAAAAAACCCATAGAAGTTTGAATCATATGAATCACTTAAACATTTCCCACCCCCAGGGGCAATAAATTTCACGATTTAGGTAGAGCGCTTCATGGACATACTAATTATCAAATATATATGGAAGTAGAGAAAAAGATTTTAATTTCTATTTTATAATACTTGTACATGTTTATTATATCGACAACGTTTTATTCATTAAAAAATAATTATTTTCAATCATGTCCATTCGATATATCCCACTGAACTCGAAATAAAGGAAACCAGTCTTTCACATCTGCTTCGTACTTGGACATTTATTGGTTAACCACAAACTAACAGCTCAGTTTTACGACAAACGGGATGAATTCGGTTTCTCCATCGTCAAATTCCCATATTTATGTAGCACTTTATGTATTCCACCATCATCTGCATACGGTGTTAATTTGATACGCAAGAGCATGTTCTGCATATGATCAGTTTTCAAATAGAGGCAGGCTGTTGACATTTACAGCGGCTTCAACACTTGTTTAAAGTCAGCATTTCGCACATTGTAGGCNTTATTGACATTTACAGCGGCTTCAACACTCTCGTTTAAAGTCAGCATTTCGCACATTGTAGGCACAGCCGTTATAAAGATCAATTTACATGTTCCAATACAATCTACAGGTATAATTGGGTCAAACGCTGTCTGACGCGTTTCATACCAATTGCTAGACCGTTCTCAATACCATGATTTATCTATGGATTACTCTGCTTACCTGATAAGATATGTGACCGACCAACAGGGGATGCTTACTCCTTCTTGACACCTAATCCAATCTCTTGTATGCTTAGGAGTCTGTGGTTGTCTTGTTTTATGAGATGGATCGTTGTTCGTTATCTTCATCGTTTCACGTAATCGTAAAACCTTATACAGTATAATAAAAACCACAATTTCCAATACAAATACAATCGTTGTTCCTGAGATCTTGATTAACTTGATCGGTAACAATGTTATTTTGTATCTTTGATAGTACAGGTACTTTCGTGTTTGCAAAATTGCAATGATATCGTGTTAAAATGGTTTTACCCGTGAATTGATTCATTATAGATTTCATGGAATTCCTTGTTCTTTTAGAGACAAAAGATCCTGGTTTAAAAGACGTTCAAAAACCGAGAAGACTTTGCTGGTGTTGACTGCCATTTTCCTTCTTCTCTGCGTGGCTCTTGTTTGTGTTGTTGTGTACTTATCAATAGCTTTATCCACCGACGAAAACGATAAAGGTATACTTTAAAGTGAAAAGAAAGAAAATCAGATGTGTATATTTGCTTTCGTATAATAGTATTATCTGTCTTTTTATATATTTTTCAGTCTGTGATAAATTAGAATGCGTAAGAGCAGGTAAGCTTTGTACTTATAATTATTTTCATAACATCACTATTTTCATGGACTGTCATTTAAAATACATCGCTGAATTTCATTCCTTTTTCTAGCTGCTAGAGTTGCAGATGGAATTGACTTTACCGTAAATCCCTGTGACAATTTTTACGAATACGCATGTGGAGGCTGGATGAAAAGTCACGTGATACCAAGTGACAGATCTTACTTAGCTACTTTTAGTCTTTTGCGCGACACAAGTCAAGTCAAATTAAAACGTAAGTGAAACAATGTTAACATTCGGGGCCAGTTTAACTGCAGTCTGAACCTTTGACTCACCGAATGGCAAGGTTGGACATTCATTACGTTTCAGCAGGACAACCGACATTAAATTAGGTCAAAATTAGTTCAAATTCAAACGCCTGTTTTTAGGGGGGGGGGGGCATTGAGAAGAATATCAACTATACTGAAATTTTCATCAATGAAAATGATGATGATATGAATTTTGAAATATTTTCAGAGCTTCTAGAAGAGAGTGTTACCGAAGATGATTTAGAGGCAGTTGTTAAAGCAAAGAATCTGTATGGTTCCTGTATGAATACAAGTACGAGTTACATGTACCCATTACACTAATGACAGTGAAAATCGTGTTACTGAGATAATATGTCAAATTGAAACCTGTGTACCAAAAAAATATGTCGGTTGTCTCAATGAACAATCATAGAGTGCAAACTTACGTTTGTTATCTTACGTTTACCAGCTGATTTTTTTTTTTCAATTGAAAGCTCAGATAGAGGGAGATGATATATCTGTAGCACTACCATTGTTGAAAGAGGTTGGAAGTTGGCCGGTACTGGGGAGAAACGAGGGAGGGAACTGGAAGGAGGAAAACTTTTCTCTGGCTTCCCTCATTGCCAGCATCAACAAATACAGCAACTATCCTTTCATATATCCCTATGTTTTCGTGGACAGTAAGAATAAACAACAGAGAGTTTGATGTGACGGTTATTGGCGAGGAACATGCGCGAAAAATCGGGTATTGTTTGTAGGTTATATTTCCCCTTCTGAATTACTTAATAAAATGACGTAATCCAACAGTTATCCGGAAGGAACCGATTCTGCACCAAACAGAACAACAACGCTTAAGGTAGTACGAAGTGTGAGATCAACAAGGTAAATGGGGAAACCAAAATACATTTTGGGTTATCAATGGATACACATATGTATGGGACAATGCTTGGTTTCATGAAATAAAAAAAAAAGAGCTGTAAGCCGTTTGCCCCTTCTGTGGCTGTTCCAAAACATAAGGAACGGAACTCGCTATGTATTTTCTTTAACAACTATAGTCCAATTTACTTAATCTCAGAATAGATAACGTCAAGGATGACATCAAATTATAAACAAATATTGATTTTTTATTAAAATATATGACAACATTCTGTTCTCAAAATTTGAAAACAATAAAAAAAAAATTAATACACGTATTTCTATACTTTACGCGCAGCGCCCACCTACTGATGGTCCCAATTTTTCACTGCCAAAATCGTAAAAATTGTGATTTAATTCAATGGTAAAAGCCCAAACAGACAAGACGCAAGTTAGATGGAAACTGAAAAATAACAACACTTATTTCAAAATTATAATAACATTTTCAATCAATGTTGTCACAATTTTAGAAACAAGAGTGGGGATGCCATTTTGGAAATTTACTCAGGGCCCGAAATCCTCTGACCAGCTTCCATCCTATCTTTATCCAGCCAACTCCAATAAATAATTCCAATCTTCTTGTATGATTCTGTGCTTCAACTTTCAATCTTCAATAAAAAGCACAAATTGGCAAAAAATAAATGGAAAGAATGCAACACTATCCGGTACGTCATATATTCATTACTATATATTACTGAATCTTTACATTATACAAACCAGGGGGAACAAAATATTACATACTTCATCAATGTTCCCTTCAACAAGCCAACCCAACTATACCGTTCTATTAACACTCAGAATGAAATATCGGAGGAGAAATGTGCATCGTTTATCACATATTTTACAAACCATATAGAAGGCATCGATGGGAAATAATACAAAGAATATACTTTTTTATAAAAGAATAACAACACCAACAATCCAATCAATCTAGCCTGACCAAATATCTTTCAAGAAAAACGGAAGTGGCAGCCATTTTAAAAACAATCAGCCCAAATTTCTCTGAAACCACGCTTTCTCTCAGCAAACATTTCATGTTTCAAATTTGTCCTTCAAATCACAACTAACCAAAAAAAGAAAAACCCCAAAAAAAGGAACCAAAAGAAGCACATTTTACTCTCAACCATGGAAAATGAAAAACATGGTACAAATATTTCAGTCGCATACTCATCACTGCCTTTCCATGTAACTCAAACTTTCATATTTAACAGAAAAAAAACGGTTAATGTTCATACTCTAACTCTCTCGTCCATCGACTCCAACAATTGAAAGATCATGATGAATGAAAATTCTGTTATCCACACAATCCGTGAATCGTTCCTATCCACATCATTTACACAACCATCCTTACGCAGACACACAGGAGTAATGGAAATAAAAAAAAAAAAAAGGCAATGACTAAATCTTTCATAAAATATAACAAAAAAATATTCAACGCGTCCATATCTCAGGAAAAAGTTGTCGGGAAGGGGCTATTTTTATTTGACAGAAATATTCAGCTCACAAAGTCCAATGACCAGTCGTCGAACAAAAACCATAAAACCTGCATGACCACAAATTTTTCCCATAATTTTCCATCTTCGACCGGCCAATGCATGAAAAATGCAAAGTACCAAGAACATTCAAATGCTTATATTATGGCCAAGTAACCAACACACTGTCCACTGCTGACAAAAATATCCAAAATAGGGCTTCTGTAAGACCCTTCTGCCCATAAATGTTCATGCCACTGCTTTTCACTTCTGTGATAGAGTCCGGTAACCATCTTTCCTTCCCCTCTTTCCTATCTACTGTTATTTTCTCCTTTCGCCTTTTGCGGATGAATCTCTGAGTCTGTGGGCCCAGTCTATGCTGTACTTGGTGGCTTGTACATGTATCCTTTTTCTTGCTATATGGTATGGAATTGGGATGGGAACTTTGCGCTCAAGCCTGATTGCCCACTGTCGTTTTTTGGAAGTGGTCTTTCTCCACTGCATTGTTGAAATCTTTGCCGATATATGGTGAATTCTATCGGCTTGAAATACCAATTAAAAATGTAAATAAATTCTAGTGCATTGGTAACTTATGATGAACGATGGTATAACAAAACTTTACTTTACTCCGTTACCCCAAATACAATATATCATGATGATATTCTGCTGCCTGTGCAAATAAAAAACATATTGAAAAGAAACCAAATATGGCCCCATCAGGGCTGCCCTGCGACGAGCGCTACTAGTCCGTTTTCGACTATATTGCACAATGTATCAGAATATTATTCGCTCTTGGTTAACTTTGACATTTTCTAACTTTGTAAAATCAAAACAAGGTTTCATTTCTAATACTGTACTCATATAAAAACCACTGTTTAATGAATCTTATCTCCGTTTATTTCCATACTCTCAAACAAAATTGTACCCGACTATAGGGACTGTAATTATTAAACAAAATACACACAATAACCTTTAAAATGGCAAAAAAGGACTATGTTTGAATTGTGGTGGCATCCGATTTTTGACAACTGAAGAAGAGCAGACCACCACTTTCTGGCAGGGACTTCATAATTTCCCTCAGACAAGCACCCAACAAGTTTTCACAATATATTCAACGCTCTTGATCCATCTCCTTTAACGCCTTACGCATGTAGCTGTACAATCTCCTCATTGCGTCCACAACTTTCAAAACTGGAATTATACCAACACCCCTTTCTGGCCTTTCATTTATGGATTACATATTTTAAATGCTTATTGTGTATATCTTGTAAAAAGAAAAAATGCCATTGCAATTAGCTCAAGATTTGTTTAATTACACCGATACTGATAACATAAACCTTTGGTCATCTTTTTTCATACCCTGTATTGTACATGTACTTAATTACCAGCTAAGACTTTTTTAAAAATAAAAATCTAACACTGCATGCCATGGTTCCATATGGTTTGTGGACCCATGCAGTATTGACTTGTTTTTGTTTGACATTCAGTCCTAAAGACATATTTCCTTTCCTATTCCTATCTGGGACTGAACATACAAGTGTATGAGATGACACTAGTGCCTCCCACATTTGAACGGGGGGGGGGGGGGGGGGCACAAGATCGCTCAACGAAGAAAATTTATCACCTGTGTGTTTATCAACTTGCACAATTAATTCACTAATTATATCTCAAAACTTGCTCCAACATACATTACAGATCAGTTTCCTCTGCAATCTCCGAGCAGCTTGTTTACATATAGGAGAGAGTAGAGAGAGGAGAGAAGAGAGAGAGAGAGAGAGAGAGAGAGGAGGAGAGAGAGAGATGAGAGAGAGGAGAGAGAAGCTTTCACAACGGGGGAAATAACTCTAATCGAAAGAAGTCTGAAAAACAACATGGCCTGGATCAATCGCTCAACACATCTTGATGGTTGGTACACTGATTCCTTGTTACTATAAGAATTCTAACAACATTTTTATCATGGCTACATACATTACACATTGTCGGGGATCTATTACTACTTTACTAGGGATATGTAATTTGAGTTCTCTGAGACCGCTATAATAACCTGCCGATATTATCACAAACGACTTGTTCTTACCAATTTTTGAACAGATATGGTCGATATTGCACTCTGTCCTGGGCTCTCATACTGGTTTTTGTACATTTTTTTCGTTTGCGGGAGCAAAATCGCTCTTCAATCTCTTGCCGTCTTTTCTGTCACTCGGCACACCTCGCCGATTGTGATATAGGTTCCGGTATCAGCCGAGGTCGCCGAATGATTTTTAAGTTCGGGAAATCGCCACGACCCTATTACTAAAAGCTCACACTCATACAACCTTAAGAAAACAAAAAACAATATCCTACGCACTTAAGTACTCTGAAGTTCCTCATTGACAATATTTTATAGTTTGTGGTGATCAGGTCTTCCAATAGTCCGTTGGATTTCCCATGGGCACGAACTGTGCTCCTTTGTAAGCTACCCTATTTTTATTTTCTTACGAGGCAGCTTTTATTCAAAAGCCTCTAAGAGACGAAATCTCTAGCGGTGGCCTTTAATTCGATATATCGACGATGTTTTATCTATTCATAATAATAATTGATTCGATATATCCCAGCAAACTATCACCANAATAATTGATTCGATATATCCCAGCAAACTAGCACCAAGTCTTCCATATATGCTTCGTAATTGGATATTTTATTGAACGTAGACATTGAATTCAAACAAACTCAACATTAATGTAAACGGGACGATTTCAGATTCTTCATTGTCAACTTCACATATTTATAATGTGGCAACATTCAATCTTCACCTGCATATGGTGAATGTGTCTCTTAACTTATTCCATACGCAAGAGTCTGTTCTACGTATGCTCAGTTTTTTAATCGAGGCAGGCTACTTACAAACAATTTGTTGTTGCAGGGGTTTCAACAGTCGCGTTTAAAGGCAGCATTTCGCAAATTCTATGGTCGTTATAACGATTTAGTTTGCCTGTATAGCCTGCCATTGGGTCAAATGCTGTCTGGTGTGTTTCATAGGAATTGTTAATCTGTTTTTCATACACCGATATGACTACGAATTGCTTCGTTTACCTGATCAAGACAATGGACTCACGGCAGTTGTGACTCCTAAGCACCTGATCCCACCTCCGTTTTTCCCCAATATTGTTTTTGTATTCTATTTGGGACGAGATTGATCACTGTTCGTTATCTTTGACTTTACATTGCTGCCTGGCGTGTCTCACAGCAATATTGTTAAGCTGTTCTTTATACACTAATTTTGAACACGGTATACCCCGTTTACCTGATCAAGACAATGGGCTCACGGTGGGTGTGACCTGTCGACAGTTGATGCTTACTTATCCTAGGCACATGGTCCCACCTCTGGTGTATCTACAGGGTCTGTGTTTGCCCAACTCTTGTTTTGTATTCTGTTTGGGACTTGAGAGATGTACATTGATATACCATATTTTTCGTTTCCGTACAACAGAATTTTTTCGTGGAATTGCATTTATAGCCAAATTTCGAACTTGCACATCACATTAAATATTGGTACTCTGATGAAACCATGATACATTGATATTCAAATTAGGTTTTCAGCAGAAATTGTACTTTGCTCTATAGAAATATCCATGTATTAATGATTAATCTACATCATACAGCTGGACAATCCTGGCCTCATTATACCTGAGCGGAACCACTACAAACAGCCCAAGGACAGCAAGCTGATGAAAGCTTACGTAGAGTTAGGGGTCCACGTTATGGTGGAATTTGGAGCCAAGAGGGAGGATGCACTCAAAGCTATGGACGATCTTCTAGATTTAGAGATCCAGTTGGCAAATGTAATCATAACATTCAGGTTTTATCCAATAAAATGGAATTCTAATTCAAGTTCTCATATAAAAAGTGAAGGATTAATAGGAAAATCCCAATTTTTTGTGTACAAAATCTTTGATACACTTCGATTTCATGTTGTGCAGCCTTGCATACAGGTCTGGATACTTAAAATTCATGGTAGGAAAATTCCGATTTCTTACTGAAGTTTTCAGGAATATACATGTTGTGTCTTTAATGTGGTAATGGGCTCCAGTTAAATACTTAGATGGCCGATGGAGTTATACTATAATCCAAGAGTGTCCTTAAATTGTTCGATCTTAGCACGCTTCCAGTTGTAACTATGGCTTTCTCTTGATTTTCATGGTCAAAAGCGAAAAACCAAGGTCATTGTAAGGTAAATGGTTGGTGGTTTCTGCCTTGATTGCTTTTCAAGAATGAGACGCCATCACTTTAAACCTACCGGAGTATGCTTAGCGCTCAGGGCGGTAGCAGTAGAGTTCTTTTTAACGTGCCAACGCCTGCCGCCTCAATTGTAGAGGTCATTCCCAAGAGATCCCTGATTCACACTTCTTAATACTGAGCATTTGGCGAAGAAGCAATCTCTACCTATGTTTACAGCTCAAGTTTGATGCTGCCATGGCACGAGTGGGGCTCGAACTCACGACGCGAATGCTCAAACCACCGTACATGATGTAACTCCTTATAGCAGGCGAGTGAGTGCATCTAGTAGTCATTTTGATTAGGCAAAAAAAAAATGTGCTTGTGTTTCCGGTTACCCGACCTACCCTAATTTATAACCCCCGACCTAAACTTTTCCCCTACTTTTTCCGGAATTTTTCCAGTTTTAGGGTCAGAGTTGTAGAAAACTATCGGTCCTGTCGGCAGGGCCGATTAAAAATCCCCTGGACCGACAACTTGCTGAAAACGTCGGTCCAAATACGGTAACAGATCGAAAATATCGGATGTGATCGTATTATTTTAGGCAACTCGGGATTGGGATGCACTGGTGAAGTCACTCAAAAAATAAAAACATGGCCGCGTGTTAAAGGTTAGCTATGAAGAGTGGGAGATCAGTTTTTGAGCCGTTCTTTTTATAAACGGAAGGTTGTGATTTCGAGCTCAGCTTTTAACAAAGCGTGTCAGACCATATCCTTCGTCGAACACTCGGCATTTGTTGATACTTTAGGATATGACCTTAAGAGCCGAGGTCTCGTGTCACGGCAAGCACGATTTATAATAAGAACCATCAAAGCATTGGTCAGTATTCATGGTACTTTACCCACAGCGGGTGAATTCTCAATATGGGGGGATAATCCCTGCCGGACGCGTAAAACAAACGACCTAGTATCAGTGGTAAGAAAAGAAAACTTGTTTCAAACCTGAACCACTTCAAAAGTTGCGAAGGCACATGTGGTGTTCATGTGAACTTGAAACTTACCACAAGTGGGAGAGCATTACATTGCTAAAACAATAAAAGACATTTTGGTGAGTTTCCCTCTTCCTCTGCAATGCATGTGTCTGGTCTGACAAATCTTTATCTGTCAGATCAAATATCTTGACTAATTTCGACAACTCTGTATAATGATTATTAGGGCCCGCATGAAATGCTGGTGTGCCCTTTAGTAATTAACATTGCCGTCCGTCAACATTTTAGTTTGACGCAAAACTCAAAGTTTTTGATCGTACAGGTTTGAAACTTTGCACAATTGTATTGCAATAGAGCAGAAGTGGTATAAATTCTGGGTTCCGCCTGCCCGTGCCGTTTCGTCTGTCGGTCAAACATTTCGTCTTGATGCGATAACTGAATTGTGATGTGATAACTCAAAAAGTTTTTACTTTACAGATTTGAAACTTGCACAATTGTACGCTAGACTAAGAGCAAAGTATATAAATTCCTGGGGTCCGTCCACCCGTCCGTTCGTCTGCCCGTCAACATTTACGTCGTGATGCGATAACCGAAGTTGTGGTGCAATAACTCAAAAAGTTTTTATCG
>CAJDSM010021422.1:1074-26482 GCA_903981925.1 Ostrea lurida
ATTTTAGAATGCAAATCATTATGCGCCTTAAGAAAACAATGCCTAAATCTACACCCTTTTTGCTGTCTTTACCTGAAAAATGATTGTGTATATGTCTCTTTTGTCTTACTTTTTCCATTGTATAACATGAGGTCATACATGTATAATATATACACGTATTAAATATATTGTACATGTATGACCTCATGTACCAATTATTGATGGTGTGAGTGAATAAAGAAACTTACTTATGTATTATTGCTCAATATTCATGATGAAGTGTTTGTGCAGATATGCTCTAGTTCACTTAAACATATCATCTTACTTGTACTGTTCTAAAGTGGTGATGCAATACTGTTTTTATTAAATTCATCCCAAAGAATTTAAATTAGAAGTCTTGAATTTTAGATCAGTGATTATGATAAATATCTTATTCCCTTTTCTTATTGTGATTGACCTGAACATGGTCTTTATTTTATTTAACAGGATGCTGATGTTTTTGAGATTACAGATTTTACCACAGCTTCTGACTGGGAAAGGTAAATACTCGTTTATGATCATTATCAGTCAAACTTACAAGATGTACTGCGTCTGAATGAAAGCGACATGGGGAAAATTTTCTGTTATGCCCTTCCAAAGAAGTATATGTGTATACATATCAACTTGGTCCAAAAATAATTATAAATTTTTACCATATTTAGTTTAAAGCAAACATCCTCGTGTGATGTAGCTTTGAGTTTGTTATGACACCTGGAACAAAATTAGGGGTTGATATTTCATGTAGGAATATATAGGTTAATTCTTTAAGAATCTTCTCCTCAAGGGTGCTGTTTGTCAAAGTGATATGCAAGCATCTCCACAGTATTTCTGGTTTTGAATTAGAAATCTGTGAGCATAGCTCGATCACTAAGTGATACACCTCCATCCTCTACCCACCCCCCAAAAAATCAGATCAAAATGTCAAATAGGAGATGGAATATAGGATCGATATAAACCCCCCACTTTGCTATCGGGAGGTTTCACGATGTTCCACCGTAAATTATAAAATTTGACGGAGTACTTTTGTGAAATCAAACTGTAATAGCCCCATTTAATTTTGATTTGCTTATAAGTCATATATAAGAAAGATTACATAGGTGTTTTTCAATTAGTATGATTTATGTTTCACCTTTTATGCCATAAACATCATTTATGCTGTTTAAATCTAGCACATTCATACTTTGGTCTCAATTGATATGCATCCATGATCAACTGAAATAAAATGTATAGACAACAACATTTCTAGACGTAATATTGATCATAGGTATATGAAGAAAAACAAATTTTTATGATGATTTTATGTTGTAAATATATTATGAATTGCAAACCAAAACTTTTAAATGATTTTGGCAACATTTGAAACTTATTTCAGTAATGGAAACCATAGTTTAATGAACCCGGATATCCTTAAGGGGAAAAAAAAATACACAAAGGAGATGACGTAGAGCATCGATATATGTAAAAAATTTAAACATGCATTATTTATGTTTACACTTCCACGTACTGTAACTGAGTACTTTGTGTCTCAATAATCATTTGTTAAGTGCAGTGCCCTTTACACTCCGTTGAGATGTTGAATGGCTTCTAGAAAAAGATGACAGGATTAATATTTAGAGCATAGATATTTCAAATTGATTTAATTTCATTGTGTCAAGAAACTTTCATTCTTTGGAATGTCTACCTTTTTTACCTATTGGGCTAAATTCACCTGTATACGTCTTGTAAAATTTTGGATATAAAAAGAGGAAAATGGTGGGAAGATAATGTTGAGTTTTGCAGAAAATTTAGCAATCTTGATAGATAAGATGCCTGGTTTCGGAACAAACAGGTAAACTGACGATACATATTACATAGCGGGGGTATGAAAACATGAAATCTAAGTGGTGTGCCAACTATGTTGGGGGTACACATTATAATTGAGAATTTGACGGATACTTTTGGTTTTGAGAAGTATTGACCTTGAACAATTTGTTGATTTCGTTACAGATTGTGGCCCGTCTTGAGGAACTCTTACATGAGTGGAAGCTAGTGAATCACAGTCCTCTTCCTCCGGCTCCAAGGGTGAAGAAAAACACAGTGTGCTCAGTCTGAAGGTTGTATAGGTGGAAATGTCAGATTGTGATTGGGGTATCAGTCAGCTGTAGCTCAAGCTTTTCATTCAAGTTTTTTCTTCCTTAGTGGTCCTCTGCTTTTCACAGTTTTGACTTTCTCAAGAACTGCTAAATCAATTTCGGCAAAACAGATAGCATAAAATTATCCCGAAGTGAAAGGAAATCGAGTTTGTTTAAATGAATGACTACATTCTTAACTATGTGCCACTGAATCAGAAAATAAAACTTACAGGAAAAGTGTCATCTTGTAATTTCTATTTATCATGAACCCAAAGGTTTTAAAGTTTGATAAAATGTGTTGGAAAATATTTTTTAAATTCTTCTCAAGATGTACTCGGCCTATAAGTTGGATTTTTTGGAGTAAAATTTTGATCCAAAGTCTATGTCACACTTATAGGCGAGTCAAAAGAAGATCAGTATTTTTCTAATCGGCGAAAATGTATCAATTTTTAAAACAACTCGGACGATAATCACGATCATCGTCCAGACAAATTAATCTAGACATAAATATATATAAAAAAATTATATATTATTGAACACAGGTAAATAATAAGAGGATTGACATTGATATTGATTTTGGAGAAAGGATAATTAAATACTGGCATCAGTTCTCAAAATATTTTTTGAAACAGGGACAAAGTCAGTGTAACTTTAATTTGAAATTGTCAATCGATTCTGGCAAAAAGTTGTACCGACTTATAAGTGGGTCAATGACAAAATCCTTCAAAATGATTTCAAAAAACACAACCGACTTATAGGCGAGTATATACGGTACAAGATTTCAATTTATCCACTTATTATAAGCAATTATTCTCATGCAGTAGTATAGAGCAAAATGTCTTCAAACCATGAATCTCAGGACTAGAGCTGAATTAAATTACAGATTTCCATAGCATTGTGGAAAATTTTTTATGTTTGATTTTTTTTCTCAAGAACTACAACTTGTCAACAAAGGTACATTTTAGATCGATATCTATATACAGCATTCCTTTGGATTTAGGTTGACTTTTGTTCATACCATACCTGATACACTCCAACCACCCCAGACTAGGTTGGGGTTAGAATATAATTAAGATATATCGAAAATAATTTCTAAAATATGTTCTCTTAGGAATTCAAGTAATACATTTTGTAATATTCATCTTCATTCCATGAACTTAGTAGGCAGGGGTTCAGCCACAATAAGCCTTTACTGTATGTTATACACAGAAATACATGTATCTTCAAGATCTTCCTTTCATGAGTCATAAGAACCACAAAGGTACCCTCAAATGAAATAGCATATATGTATATCTAACTTTGTTGAAAACATGAGTCTGGGATCAGAGGAACCACAACGAGGATTTAGTGGTCCAAGTTTTTGAGTGTTTTTCTGTGTTCATGCGAGGTGACACAGGTGAGTGCTTTGGCCAAAGGGCCTATAATAAAGTTTTCTTAAAGTATACATATCATGCATACCATGGTAGTTGTAGATATGATTACTTTTAGAATATTTAAATATTATGACTACAATCTTTCTCACAAAAGATAAATTCTTGTACATAAAATTTTTAAAAGGATTTTTAAGAGATTTGCGAGACTTTTATCACCACAAATAATTTGGGATAAGGATATAAAATGGATGTGAAGGCAATAATTATTCTGTCAACTGTTGGTGAGGACTTTGGTTCTGTATAGAGTTGACAAATGACTTGTTATACAGTACATTAAGGATGGGTGTGACACTGGTTGGGTGATTGAAATGGGGTTGTCTTTGTTTTATTGGCTGTGATGTCATAGCTTCCTAAATTATGCTATTGCCATACATTGTGGTGGCAAATTGATACAGCTTTCAAACTCAAGTGAATTGAAAAATCACTGGGTGGGATTTTTATTCCCTCAAAATTTTCTGTCAATTCATAATTTTTATGAAATATTAAGAATAAATTTGAATTTGCATATAATGATAAAGGCGGTTATTGTAATGGCAGTGTACAAATTCATGTAGTTCAACATTGAGATGAGCTCGGTTACTTTATTGTTTCCCCTCTTCCAGTCCGTCTGTCTTGTCTGTCCATCCGTCACAAAATCTCGTGAACACTTCTCCTCCTATACCGCTTATCAGATAGCCTTGAAACTTTGTACAAAGCTTCATTGCCATTTGTAGATGTGCATATTGTCAGGACAGAAAGATCCAATTATTTTCCTCCAAGTTATGGTGGATCCAACAGGGGTGGAGGATGTAAATTAGCTTGTGAACACTTCTCCTTCTACACACTGACAGTCTATCAAATAGTCTTGAAACTTTGTACAATGCTTCACAGCCATTTGTAGATGTACATTTTGTCATGACAGGAGGATCCAATTATTTTCCTTCGAGTTACGGTGGATCCAACAGGGGTGGAGGGTGTAAAGTAGCTTTGTGAACACTTCTCCTTCTACACAGTTTATCAGATAGTCTTGAAACTTTGTACAATGCTTCACAGTCATTTGTAGATGTGCTAATTGTCATGACAGGAGGATCCAATCATTTTCCTTTAAGTTATGGTGGATCCAACTGGGGTGGAGGGTGTAAAAATAGCTTGTGAACACTTCTCCTTCTATATGGTCTATCAGATAGACTTGAAACTACGTACAATTCTTCTTTGCAATTTGTAGATGTGCATATTGTCAGGACAGAATGATCTAACTATTTTCCTTTAAGTTATGGTGGACCCAAAAGGAGTGGAGGGTGTAATATAGCTTGCAAACACTTCTGTACAGCTTATTAGGTAGATTTGAAATTTTGTACAATGCTTCACAGCTCTTTGTAGATGTGCATATTGTCTGGACAGGAGGATCCAAGAGGGGTGTGGATTTAAAACACTCATCGTACATTAATGGATTATCCGATAGACTTGAAACTGAATTTGTACATTACAGGTGACTTCTCGATAACTCGAAGTTCAAGGGACCAAGACAAAACTTCGAGGAGTCGAGAGATCGAAAGTCGGCTTAATCCGGAAATTGAATGTCCGACTATTACGGTTCAGATTTTACCGTAACCGGAAATGTTTATCAACGACATTATACTCTTTTGTTTTCTTATTCCTCAGGTAAAATTGACTAAGAACTTTATCGTGCATAATAAAAATAAAAAAAATACATGTATTTGAAAGTTCATATATTTATTTGTTCTCTTTTAGTGCTGAGATAAACGTATATTTTACAAAACATTTTCTCAACATCATCATCTCAAATATACTATTGCATGGTCTCGGTCAAAACAATCATAAATTTTATTCATACATTGTAGTCGCATTATACTCAGAACCTAAGCAACAGAAATGATATTGACCAATTAACTATCAAATCGTTACCTGTGTTCCACCCTATCAGCAGCGCGGCGGCACGTTCCCTTTGTAAACTTTTAATTGCCTTCGCCACGCACCCTCGGGCGTTCCAGGAAGTCCAAGCGAAATAATTAGACACTTTGTTGAGTTTTGTATACTCTACGACCACTTCGAGAGATCCGAGAGTGAAAAAACATGAAATATGTTTAACGGGACCCAAATTCACTTCGAAAGAGATCGAACGTTCGAGATGTGGGGTATCGAGAGTAAATTCTGCCTACTTATATAGAGAAAAAAATCGGACCGGCGACTTCACTTCGAGAGATCGAGAACTTTCGAGAGATCGAAGTTTCGATTATCGAGAGTCACCTTGTACTTCAATGCATTATCAGGACAGGAGGATCCAATTGTTATGCTAAATGTTTTAATGGATGCATGCAGACACATTGTCTGTCTTTATTATATTTGTTGCACGTTTGTCTATGTAATTATCACTGTAGGCCAAAACCAAAACATTAAAACTAGAGAAAAATAAAACCTAGCCATAATATTTGTGTAGAATGGACATATAAAAAGAATGTAGATATAAACAGTGAATATTACCAAGAGCAAATTTAAAGTGGTACAAGGGCCTGGGGTCTTGTTAAAGAGAGTGTTGCAATAGTCAGTTATATTGATTCCTGATGTCAGGCACTAACAATCAAAACATCTGTGTTTTGATCGCAGCATGATCCGAATCTCAGGATCACCATTGGAGGTCATATGTCTCTCTAAAAATGATGACATCGCAACACATGTTTTGGAAAGTGATTGACTATGTCATGGATAAAACTGCATGCCTCAAAAATAATTTCAATGTATGTTTTACTTTTTGGTAAATATCTTATAGATGTGTTTTTAAAATTACATAGGGTGTATATGATATATTTATCATTACTACAGTCATTTGAACTGAAGAGTTGGATGTTTCCTTGATGAGTATGGATCATCAGATCAAACTTTATGCTTTCCATCTAATTGATCTAGTGTTTAACTTGATATGATCTAACTCTTCAGATCAAGTTCCCATAGTAAAACTAATATTTATTGTGTGAAGTTACTGTATCATTCTCTCATGGAGAATATGATATAAGAATGGAAGATATATTCTTTGACTTAATAATGACCTCTCGTTCAGCTTGTAGATTGTATTGCATCTAATTTGACAGGGCAGTCTTAGTACAGGAAAATGGTGTGAGAAAACCGAGACCATCAACTTTGCAGACTTTGTATTTTTGGTAACATACAAATATTTGGAGCGAAATGACATTCAGAAAACAGGGGAGGAGCTGAGACCAAGTCCAGATGATGAATCTGAAGAAAAAGAAAGCTCAGAGGGTAATTAAGTGTATATATATCAGTGGCGGATTTAGAGGGGACACCAGCCCCTTTTTTTGAGTGACCAATAGGTAATTATTATGTATAGAGATATATAGTACATTAAACCTCGCAAAGAGTAACTTTTTAAAGCTCTAAAACCTGAGAGCTTCAGGCCCCCACTTTGACTTTCAACCAGACCTTAAGCTTATTGGCTCCTTTTTCAATCATAACAACCCCCCCCTCCCCTTTCGAAAATTCCTGGACCCTGCCACTGTAGTATACGCACAGTGTTATATGTGATGTTTGATGTCACAGGCTACGTACATGATATATTTATCTTACATTTGTCTCGATACTGTAAAATTACTAAAATGTGATCTGACTTTCCAGTTCACCACACTGTGATTTTCTGAATCTGTATCACCACTCTCTGAAACTGATGACATCACAATGCAATTTTTTTGTGGAAATTATCAACCGTGTCAAAACAAAACTGTACACAAAAATTAATTTCGCAGTATGCATTTAGAATACATTTATCTTCTAACCATTAATTTGATAAAATAGGTAAGGCATATATAATGAATTTATCATTACTACAGGAACTTGATCCAAAGAATTGGATCATGTCTTGTTGACCGATGTGGATCCTCAGATCAATCTCGAGGCTTCTCGTCTCATGTGATCAGGTGATCCGCACCTGTCAGTGGAATGTGATCCAACTCTTTGGATCAAGTTATTGTAGTACATAATATACATGTATTATATCGATCTACTGATAATTAATATTCTTTTATACTGATTTTCCAGATACTTTGCCCACAGTTATGGCAGACATGATGAGTTTAGATAATGACTTCCCTTCCAAATCACACTGTCTTTCTAGATGGTAAGTCAAGTTCCGCTCATGTAAAAAAAAAAAAAGAGATGTATAAATCAAACAGTAAATTTGTTTGAGCAGTCACCATGATTGATATGCTTTCTTTACAGGTATGGCTTGCAGGAGTTTCTTGTGATAACACCATCTCAAACTTCTGCAGCCATAGACACAGAGAGCAGAGCTAAAATTCTACTGAGCTCCGTTTCCATAGCGTTAAACAACACTGGGAGGTAAGTTGGAAGAGAAGTGTTCCCCTGCAGTTAGAGATAAAAAAATAATACCATCCAGCTGTGTTGGCTCAGCTAGATACTGTGGAATCATCATTGTTTGTGGGGGACCAATGTTCGTGGTTTCCGTGTGTCACTCTTGCCCACGAATTTACGTCTCCACAAACATGTGTTATTTTCCNAAGTTTACGTCTCCACAAACATGTGTTATTTTCCTTTTAATCATTATTAATATTATGCTGTTCACATAATTTATCAATTACCCACTCTTTCTCAGTTTACATTATATATTTTTGTGGAGACACCCTTTCCTCAGTTTACAGTAGATTTATTGTGGAGACACCCTTCCTCAGTGTACAGTAGATGTATTGTGGAGACACCCTTCCTCAGTGTACAGTAGATGTATTGTGGAGACACCCTTCCTCAGTGTACAGTAGATGTATTGTGGAGACACCCTTCCTCAGTGTACAGTAGATGTATTGTGGAGACACCCTTCCTCAGTGTACAGTAGATGTATTGTGGAGACACCCTTCCTCAGTGTACAGTAGATGTATTGTGGAGACACCCTTCCTCAGTGTACAGTAGATGTATTGTGGAGACACCCTTCCTCAGTGTACAGTAGATGTATTGTGGAGACACCCTTCCTCAGTGTACAGTAGATGTATTGTGGAGACACCCTTCCTCAGTGTACAGTAGATGTATTGTGGAGACACCCTTCCTCAGTGTACAGTAGATGTATTGTGGAGACACCCTTCCTCAGTGTACAGTAGATGTATTGTGGAGACACCCTTCCTCAGTGTACAGTAGATGTATTGTGGAGACACCCTTCCTCAGTTTACAGTAGATTTATTTTCGACACACTGTTTCAGCCCTCTGCCTGTGTTCATACAAGTGCAGCAGTACTGGAGGAAGATGTTTTGTGGGGCCTGTGTGTTACCAGGGTCCTCTATAGACTTTGATGTCATTCACCTGAAGGCGGTCCCTCCACAGTACAGCCATCTATCAGGACTCCTGGACGTCTTCAAGGCAAAAATGGTATTTCTGATACACTCACTGTTATTAGTTTGCTGGGATCAGTCCCTGTAAAGTTATGATATTTCTGGTGTCAGTGGTGTCAATGGACAGTTAATGATTCATTTTTTAGAAATGATTAGATAGAACATGATTCAGACTTCATGAATGATGGATCTATATGGCCATACACTACCATTTCATAATATTCAGATGGACCTAAAAAAAATTAAATGTCGAGAGTGACCAGGTTATATAGTTTTTTTCCAGCAGGTTTAAGGTTTTCAAATGGCTTATTTCCAAGAGACTATTAATTAAACCTACCTTATGCAAGTTTGAATGATGTTTGAATGATGCAGCTATGTATGCACTCAAAATTCATGATTCAGATGCTGCATTTCACCTATGTTTTCTGGATGACAGACCTATTGTCCTTTCTTAGTATGTGATTCAAACATGCATTGGTGGTACATCTATGGACATTGGAAACATAAAATCCTTTATGATGCAGATACTGAATATGACCTAGGTTTACTGGATTAATGATTTTGTAGATTTGTGATTTGGAATCTTGATGTATTTTCCACATAAGTGACTAAGTTGTAGTTTTTTTTTTTTAGCAGGACAGAGAATTCAGTAACAATAGATTTTATGTGTTTCAGCTTTTCATAGATTTTAAATGACAGTGCCTCTAACTAGGAACTGAGTCCTGGTCACATAATTGCTTTAATTAGAAGATGAATACTGGTAGTACATATGTTATGAAAGTAATATTTATAAATGGTTATTTTCTCATGGCTAGTAGGTCTTTGGCAGAGCTATCAATTTTTACAAGATGTACATATGTTATGAAAGTAATATTCATAAATGGTTATTTTCTCATGGCTAGTAGGTCTTTGGCAGAGCTATCAATTTTTACAAGATCAGCCCTCTATGTCTACGGTAGTTGATTTTACAGCAAGGCTTATCACAATCTTTGTCTCTTTTATGAAATAAAATATGATTCACAGACAAATGATCATTCATTGTATATATATGTATATGTATGATTGTGTATTTCAGGCAACACAAATAATGCCGAGACCTACTGTGATGGTAGCAGTGAGATTTACGTACATTCTAACGGAGTGGCACAATACTGCCTGGCCTCAAGAACCTCCAGGTGTGTTATCTGTAGACTCTGTGTTGTAGATTCTAGCTATCATAATAATAATAATGATTGGATTTTAGGGCTGTGCGATAATTTACCGTGTTATTCACGATTATTGCGATTCATTAATAAAAAATATTGTATCGCGATGTGTTTTTTCAATACCGGTATATCGGCGATGATGTTCAGCTAGGGATTTATGTTCAGCTTGAGATTGCTCCCATTAAATGTTACGTTTAATATGGATGAAATATTTCTGTGATTGTTCTAAACACTTAAGACATAGTTTTTCTACTTTCATAGAGAAATGGAGTTAAGCAATCAAGTCTTATTTCTTATTTTCATATATTCTGCATAGAAATCAATCTCAGTCAATGAAATAAGAGAAAAGGTTGTTGATTTTCTACTTTGAAAATACTGCAATACATATCGCAGTACATTTGAAAATATACAATATATCGCGATGCGAAAATTACACCCGATACGCAGCCCTAATTGGATTTATAACAAGCTATCGCAGTTACACATTATCACAGTGTTTCCCGGAATCTTAACCAAACTATATAACAGTTGAATCTTTTAAAATTAAATCTAACCATGATAGAAGTGATAGCGATAGTGTATATAAATTAGACTTCTGTTGATTTATACAATTTCTAAGATCCAAAAATTGTCTTTACTTTTAGTCTCTTTTATTCGCAAAGGTAAGAGTGCATGGACTTACGAATTTTAGTGTGTTGCTATGAATTTTGAAAAGAGAAAAGTTTTTCAATTAAGGTGTGAAGTTGAGTGGTTCCCCTTCCCCGTTTGAAGACTATTAACTTGTCAATCAAGCTCCTAACAACTTAAGAGAAAGAATCCATGAAAACCAAGTCACCAAGAATCTGAGTTGATAAATCATTTCTGATTTTTGGTTCTTGAAGAAGTATGAAATGTGTGGTGATAACAGAAGTTAAAGGTTTTGTAACTTTCATGTTTTAATATTCATCATGGATTTGATTTACTGGTAATGGAAATGTTGATTTTTTAAATGATATCAGGAATGACAGCCAATCATTCTCAAGACTTGTGTTTTTATTAAGTCACAGAGTGACCTACTGAGGTCTCACTTTGTCTGTTGTGCACAAACAATTTAACAGCAATTTTAATGTCTTCTTAGATAAGATTTGGCTTGTATATTCTTGTTGGTAAGAACAAATTTGTGAATGAGGACTGAGAGAAGGGACAGAACCTAGATAATTATTCAAACTTTTAAAATTTTCTTCAAAGTAGGGAGTTAGTCATAATGAGCAAGAAAACCTTTATCAAAGATGTGAAATTCATGTCTCCTAGGTAATGGGTTCTGATTCTAGGGGTTATATTGTGGAATTTTTCTCAGCTCCTAGACATCAAACAAATGAACTAGGTGCATTGTAATAAAGAGCATGGTAGCCTCTACAGAAATGTGAAATGTATGGCTCCTGGGTTCAGGGGTTCTGCTCAGACAGGGCTCTATATATATCGCACTGTGATAGTGCATACATTTTTTTTCTTTACTCCATACAGACTAAGTGTATAGGTACTCAATTTATGATCTTTTCATTGTGTACTTAAAGGAAATGTATATGAGAACATACTGCATTTCAATGAAAGTTTAGGCCAAATTCTCACAAAATTTTCATTTATGTGTTGCTGTGATACTGCTGATATTTTGAATCATTATGCCTTAATTCAAGACCACAACAGTAATAATTTTTGGAATTTTAGATCTACTACTGATTATAGAATATCAAAGGGGTTTATCGAGTTATAATGGGTGGCTAGAAACTCTTTACTATTGCATGCCTGTTTTCAGAAAATCATGTTCACATTGTCATGAATGAGCTGTTTAGTGAAGAGTCAGTGCATGCTGCTCAGGTGACTGTAAAGGCCCATAAGCCTCTTGTTAAAAGATCTACAGTTTTAGAAACTGTCATGATTGTATATCATGTGTATATGAAATTTCTAAAACAATGATCAGATGGATTTTTCCTGCTAACTATACTGTTAAATTGGCCTCCCTCAAACCTCAGACTGAAAGAGGGAGGGGGGGGGGATAGGTTTGTAAGAAGTATCAATCTTCACCATCCTTGCAAATTGATCTTTTCATTGTGTACTTAGAGGAAATGTGTATGAGAGCCTACTCCTTGGTTTAGCCTGAATTCTCTCAAAATTCTCATATATTGTGTTGCTGTGATACTGCTGACATTTTGAGCCATTATGCCTTAAATTGAAGACCACAACAGTAATAATTTTTGAAATTGTGATTCACAAATGTTTGATCCACAAAAATAAATCAACAGCAAATTGACCCAAAGTCACAAAAGTGAATACACTGTATGTGCAAAATTAAAGATTGTTTGGAATACCTTGCCAAAACAAGCTGACACTATTAATACATGTATATGATGTCATGATATTTATGTGAGTAATGTTTATTTGAAGATTTTTCGTCTCTCATGGAAGATGAAGTTGGCTGTTCAGATTTTGGGAATTTACCATTTGGAGCTTGTGAAGATCCTGTGAGGTAGGTTTATGGCATCAAAGATAAATTCACCCAACATACAGATATATATTTAATAAGATTATAGATAAAATTTTACCATGATGATATATTGTATATGTGTTGTAGTAAATGTATTTCTATGAAATTACAGCGAGATGCAACTTGCATGCACGTGGCCTAGTTTATCAGAGGACATGATTGTTGAAAACCAAAACTACAGGTATTTTCTTTTGGCACCTGTTTAAATTTTCATGCTCATGGAATCTTCGATTCGGGGGCATATAGTTTTAGTCTGTCCGTTTGTCTGTCTCTGTCTGCAGGAAAAACTTTAACATTGGCCATAACTTTTGAATGACAAGTGATAGGACTTTCATATTTCACATTTGGAACTAATGATACTTTTTAACTAATATTTAGGTGACCAATAAGGTTTGCTTAACAAAATCAATTGTGTGCAAGTGAAACAGGTCTTTTTGCTTCAGTTAATTATTTCAAATGTAACTTGTCCTTTGTAATTGGAGTACCAGTAGTTTTTTTGTTCCATTACCCAGTGTTGTACTTGGTAAATGGTATAAACAAAGCAAACACAGTTTTATTGTGCAAGGTTGTTACTTTCTTGTTTGTTTATTACAGTGACCTTAACCCAATGCAGGCACCAGAGTGGGCAGCCCGTATCATCATGACAGAAGATCCAAACTGCCTTCTGGGTAAGTCAAAGCTTTTTATCAGAAGAATTATACTACAGTCAAACCTGTTTTCAGAGGCCACCTTAGGGAATTTATGATAAGTGGCCACTGACAGATGGCCTCTTATTCCAGTTTGCCCTGTAGACAGCCAGTCAATCCAAATATGAACGAGTTTAAACTGTTTTACACTTCACAGAGTAAAACATACCGTATAGTCCCGTGTATTTGTGCGCACTTTTTTTCAGGAATTCTAACCCAGAAAATGGGGGATGCGCACATACACGTGACTAAGAAATTCATCTTTTTTTTTCTTCTAAGTTCTGGTCATCAACGACCGTTTTCGATGTCTTAACTTTCTTGTAAATATCAACAGAGCAGTCGTGTGCCATATATACCCAGTAATTGCGTACAAATGAACAGACATTGAGCAGCTAATTCAAAATAATGCATTTTTCTTGTTTTTCTTTTGTCAATTGCGTAATATGTCACATTTTATAAAAACTGGTCGGCCCATCGAAACCTACAAAAGAAACTAAAAGGTCGGCGAGTACATACAGTCGGCAAAATCAGCGGTAGCTCGAAATTTCATAAGACCGCTCTAGTAGTAATATTAGGAACAACTTCAATGACGACTGAAAATACTTACAAGTAGTGTGAATTATTTACCTCTTTGGATTTTGTTTCTTATTTTTCAACAACAATTCATCGGCGGAGAAACATGCTACATGTTGGTATTTACGACATACCAACTCCCGTGTTTTCATAGGAATTTCCACGTGCGTGTAATAAACACCTGTTCCCCCTAGCTTGTCAAAACAAAGGCTGCAGCCGGCTGTAGAGGTGTAGAAAATTCTCTAATTTGCTTTTGTATATTTCTAATCGCTTCTCAATTAGACCGGGTGAGGAGGGACTGAATATTACGAGATTTACCGGTACTGCATTACACAAATATCACTTGCATTCAGAGATTGTAAACACATTTCAACAAGTCATTTTCAAAAGGGAAAAAAAAAATCAAACGTGTGTAATCAATGCAGCTGCATGGTAGTATCGGTGTGCGCTCGTGCATTTCAAGACAATCTAGTAGCTAGTCTGACTCTATCAATGTGATTGACAACGCACGGACTTTTACCTGTCACATAACTGGAACAATTTTTCAATTATGACTTGGTTCTTTATTGGATCTTGAAAGATAATAATAACGGGTTACACATGCCCACTTTCTTCTCTCTCTAATGATTTTGAAAGAACATGTCTACTACATGTATCATTTAGCGTGTTTGCTCTCTCTCTCTCTCTCTCTCTCTCTTCTCTCTCTCTCTCTCTCTCTCCTCTCTCTCTCTCTCTCTCTCTAACGATACGTTTTCGATTTAGGAAATGCTACCACTTGAAATTGAATGATTTCTTTACTCGATTTTTAAAGAAATATATTGGGTTGCACATACATGTATCTATCATTTTGCGCTCTCTCTCTCTCTCTCTCTCTCTCTCTCTCTCTCTCTCTCTCTCTCTCTCTCTCTCTCTCTCTCTCTCTCTCTGAGATGATACGTTTTCAATTTAGAAATGTTATGATTTAAAAATTAAATTGTCTCTTTAGTAGATCTTTGTGAATGCTTTGAAGCATATATACTCATTCGATACTTGTTTAATGCAGATATGGATTTACTGATTGTTATCGATTGGTACAGACGTAATAATTAGTACATAAATTGACTACAATTCTTTTTTTGATGAAACAAATTATATTAAGAACTTAGAACTAAATGAATAATTTTAAAACACACACATACATATTTAAGTGAATATATACATATACTATGCAATTAATACATACGTTTCTTTGATTACCGTCAATGTCGTCATCGTAACATTGTTTCGGAATGCAGAAAAATAGGAGGAAATTCCAATCATCCTGTGGAATTTTATTTTAGGTTAAGAAATTTTTACCCTCATTCTTCCATTTTTTTGATGCGCACAATACATAGAGACTAAGGTTTTTCCAGATTTTTTCACCCAAAGTGGGGGGTGCGCAATATACATAAGTGCGCATAATACACGGGACTATACGGTAGTGAATTTTATAAAATTACTTATCATACAAATGTAGAAAATAATACATGTACATGTTTTCTTGTTTAAAAGGGAAATTATTATCCTACATATTTCTCTCTTTTTTCCCCTTTAAAACAAGGTCATTAATTGTTTTCTGTTTGTTTCTGTAATAAGTCGTCACTGTTTTCTTTCTGGATCCACATTATTCTTAGTCTTAAACATTTAATTCTGCTGCAATCTTGCGAGATATACCTTTCAAGGGTTTCACTAGGATTTTTTGAAACTCGAGTTCTGGATTCATGGGAGGGTTTTTTGTTTTTTTTTCTCAGCTAAATTTGATCCCGATATCTAAAATCTCCAGAGTTTTCGAACGTGCGAAATTCCTCTGATAAGTCCGCGGACGTCCTGTTTTAAACAATGTCGCATCTCAAATCAATTTGCTGCGTATATTACGCAGATTCTTGACAAAATGGCCGTCTATTACAGTGTAATTAACGTGTTGGGTAAGGGTTTGAGTGGCCGCGTTACACAGGTGACTGTTTATTCCAGTACAAATATATAGTGAAAATCATCGGGGGGAATTGAGAGTGGCCGCTGGTCGGGAGTGGCCGCTGATTGCAGGTGGCCGCTAGGACAGGTTTGACTGTATTATGAATTTGTAAACTCGTAGACTTCCAAAGTATCGATACAATGCACAAGATATTGACGTTAGGATCATTAGATAGAATATCAAAACATGTCTAACATAACATTTACAGTAGCAAGTTGTGAACTGATACTTGTTATATTCTAATACCGTATAAGTAGAAATTTTAGCAAGGATTTAATTTTGGCATTATTACAATATTAGCGAGGACTTTGAGATCGCTAAAATTAGCTATCGCTAACAATTCATTCCAAATCAATGGTAGGGCTTTTCAAAGTAATAGATCACAAAATCGCTAAAATTATCTACCACTAAAATAAAACACCAATTTTTATTGAAAAAAACGCTAAATTTGCATCTCGCTAAAAATTCTACCTATACGGTATCACATCTATGCTTGCAACTAATTTTAAAATTATCTAGCAAACCTACATCAAAATACGCACTTCTGATAGTCAGCCTATCGCAATCAAGCTGTACTTCCAGTTTGGGTAAACATAGGCCAAATTGCGGGAAATACTGGCGAATATATGACATCACTCCCGGTGTAACGTAATTGCTGAAGGGTATAATACAACTATCAGCAGGCGCTCAGATTCGATAAAATTCTCAGCAAAGATCATTTCAGTCACCTACAATCAAATACAAGTGTCATTTTCACAATAGTGAAAACAAGCATCTGGATATTGCATAAGCAATACATGTCCCTACCGGCACACCATTATTGACTGATGTTATAAATGCTGTGTGATCTGACCTTGAATTCAAACATCGGTATACATGCCAATATCATATTAGTTTGATGTTTCGATGTTCATACAGATGAAACATATTGGGATTTTAAAAAGAAATGTTATTGGGAGGAATTTGATATTAACTTCATTTCAAATGCATGAAGGTAATATCCTGAGCGACTTCAATTCATAAACAAGAAACTTTTAAAAATATACATAGCCTGGATATGTCACGTAGTAAAATCTCAGATTGCGAAATGCCACTCACTAAATTTTGATTCGAATTGATTAATCGTGGAAAGAACAGAACAAATTCGAAACTGACTAGGAACGTTGAACACTTACCTGGATTGGTTTAAGCCAACATATGAGAAGGGAATAAATTGTGCATATGCAACAAAAACAAAACACCAATAGGGCATTCATATCTGCATTTTATTTACTTGTATTTTGTAACGGCTTACAAAGTATGTACACATTGTAGGAATGCGGTAAATCGAGTAACACCACGTGCCAGCCCGATCAGATTTCACTCGCCGACAACAAAAATTCTTGCGTTGTAATTCATATATATTCACATGCATTTGTTGTGTTTCCGTTACAATGAAGATTTTAAAATGTTACATCAATGAAGTAATTACATACGAACTCAGCGGGCAAGTTTTGTGAATTGCGTCAATTTAGAGGTCCTAATTTTACAGCCTTCCCATCAAAGCAACGATCCCAATCCCGATGTATATTGAAATGTGAAAATGTAAAAATATATTTTCTTTCACACCTGCCCACCAAACGTTATGAAATTCAAACTTGATCTGTAGTTTGACACTCTGAAACTACCCTGCAAGTTTCAAATGATTCTCACAGCATAAAGAAAAAAAGTCTGGAAAACCAACGGACAGAATGGGGACAGACAGACAGACAGACAGACAGACAGGAAGGAAGACAGACAGACAAACAAATAAGAAAGCTATAGTCCCCTTCGTACAATTACAAACCGGTAGGGGACTAATAACTGATTGGGATGTCATGTTACTGATTGTGATGTTATGTTTTGTATAGCTTTATATCCTTTGAGTTTTGAGATCATCATGTTGAAAATGCAATTAATAGAAAATTCAATGGGTTTTTTTTGTTGGATATGGAATTTATTTCACTTGTGAGACAGGATTTTTATATTTTCACTTGTGCTTTGCACTCGTGAAAATATGAACAAGTCTGTCTCACTTGTGAAATAAATTCCATATCCGACTATAAAACATTGAATATCCTCTATATATTTTAGGTAAATACTTGAGTGAGTTTCTGAAAATTGCACACAGAAAAGAGACAGTGGAGGACCTGTTGTGGAATGTTTTATCTAAAGAGGACGATGGTAATCATCAAGCATGTCTTAACTCATGGTCAAAAATGTTATCTGATTACTGTATAGTGGGAAATTATCTCGCGGAGTTCGCTATATTCGCTGAAACAAAATTTTCAAGAATTTAACATTCAGTAAATTGATTTTAATATGTATAATTAAATCGGGTTCAGAATTAAGATTTGTTTTTCCATGAATTCAACTGTGATTTGTTGCTAAGTGAAAAAAATCGTGATTTTTTCCCACTGCAATATTAATCCGCTACACAGTATTCATTGATATGTTCATTATTGCTTTCAATATTAACATAAGTATGTTGCCGGCACCTGTTGATCTTGTAGATCAGACTGCTGATATTAGTCAGGCCCTACAGAAACTGACAGAACCAAAAGTGTCCAAAATGTACAACATTCCCTCTCTGAGTAACGTGGTCCACAGTGCCAGCAGTAGACTGGCCATCAAACCAGGACAGGCTCCCATTAGCGGGGGCACCCTCACAGCTCTGCTGGACGTGAGTACTGGCCCTAAGGATAAGCTCTCTAGCTATTTTTGAAATTCATTGACATTATTGGCATGTGCATTATATGATGAGACCCAATTTTACAGGAGATTGTTTCAATTTACAGTTCTTATTTCCTGATGCAAAACCAAAATTGGAGAAAGATGACAAAGTGGAAAGTGAAAATGAAAGTAACCAACCAAGCAGTAAATACGCCCACATTAGAGAGGTTAGATGATTTAAAAAGGTTACAATAATCTGTTGCATATTTAATTTGAAACACATGTACAAATTATATGGGGAAATACTGTATTAACTTAAAAAAGATGCATATTTTAATTTGTTTTCTCCTCATTATTTAGACCATTTTTTTTTTTCAATGACTTTTTTCTTTGTTAGAGTTTGTCGAAGCAGCTGAAGTCTGCCCCTGATGGTAGTCTACTCCATAACTTAGTCATTGCATTGGTGATGGTGAACATGCATCATGGAGGAATTCGGGGTGTTGCCCAGTTATGGCAAGAGTTTGTCCTAGAGATGAGATACCGGTGGGAGAACAAGTACCCAATCAGTGGGTCAGTTTATTTACCCAATCACAAGTCTTCAATTTGATGTTGGATGTGAAATTTTGTAGGCGTTTACTCGCTATCTCTATGTCTTAATTTTGCATTGCAGAATTAGTCCAGGGTCACCAAACTTGGGAACTTGTCTTCTCTACCAAAAATTACAGGTCAGTACTTGTGCATAAGTACATTGTGAAATAATTTTATTTTATTTGTAACACTCAATTTGATTGGTTCATTTGGCTCTAACAACATTCATTATACCGTATAATCTAACTTGTTCTTTATTTCTACTACATGACATCCTAGAATAATGTCACAATGCATTTGACAGTATTGTTTCTACTTTGTTGCTACAGCCAAATTCTTCTGCCTCATGAAAATTCCTTATTTTCTCGCAAGTTATCCATCACAAAACGTTAAATGCAATTTTCTGAATTAAATTATAAGGAATGAAGATAATTTGACTTGGGTTATACAATATAATCAGACTTGGTACAGTTTACGCTTCAAATAATCCACTTCACGGATCATAAAGCATAAACTGCATCAAGTTAGATTATATTGTATAACCCAGGTCAAAATTAGCTTAATTCCTTGAATAATACTATTTTTGATAAGATTTTTATCAGCTGTGAATTAAAAACTTTGACATTGCAGATGCTGAATTGTTGTATAGAAAGGAAGATAAAGAGAGAGCAGTTGTTCAAAGGTTACACAGGACAGAGTGCAGACGACACGACAGATTCTGGAAGTCCCGATGATGTAACGTCTAGTCACTTATCTACCTCAGACTCTGAAATATGTGGTGCTAATGAATCAGAACAGAGTAAAAACGAATCTAAACAGCATTCAAAACGGGGTGATGAGAAAGAGAAGGAGGATATTCCAGCTAAAAGGCCACATTTGGACAGTTCTAGTGATGACGAGTTTTTCGAGTGTGCAGATGAAGAGGAAGACATCGAGGAGGGAGGTTCAGAGATGGAAGTAGAGGCTTTAAAGGCAAAGGTAGAGAATGTTTAGGAATATTTCATCTAAGCATTTACAATATGTGGACACTGTGAATAAGACGGGTGCATGTATTGAAATATATAGTATCTGTATCTTTACATTCCCAGTGTTTCTGCCTTTGGTATTTTTACCATTTGAAATGAAAGCCATTTAATATGGTAGCCATTTCCTCATAAATATAAATGATGTATGTATCAATCTATAATGAATATAGTATGACTATTTTAACATTTGGGATCTTTCGATAGAAATAAAAATATAAGGTAAATATAAGAAATAAATTCCATTTTTAAAAATGCATGAGGTTATACACAGCAATGCTTCACGCCTTTATACAGCCCTTATGCGCTTCATAAAGTAGCAAAGTATATTATTCTTCATGTACATCGCTAAAGACTAAATATGGCATTTCAGGATACATCTGCACCAGACGGAGAAATGGTCGCTATGGAAATATCGATGACAAGCTCCTCCTCTTATGTAGACACTGTTACACACAAACCAGAGGGACGGCTGGCAAAGTCGGGGGATCTCAAACTTCTAAACTCCGAGGAGCCACTGTATATTCCCGTCACACAGGACCCCTCTCCCATGACAGAGGACATGCTGGAAGAACATGCAGAGGTTCTAGCCAGGTAGAGTTGACAAAGCAAAGTTTACTGGCATATCCTTTACAATAGAAGTCAATACAGTGTACTGTAAAACAAGAATATTTAGCGCACTATTTATTTTAGTGCCTTTAGTGCAGACATATGATTGTGCTAAATCAAATTGTGCGCTAAAAGGCTTTCATTGACATTAGATTATTGACCAGGTGGTATCGTTGCGCTAAAATTAGTTTGCACCAAAAGGTTCTCATTGTTGATTGCGCTAAAATATATTGCGCAAAATATTCTCGTTTTACAGTATGTATGAAAAAAATGTTAAACATGGATGATGTTCCGTGGAACTAAATAATGATTTACATTTTTAAATAAAATTACTGGAAGATACAATAAGTTTCTGTAATGCACTCTGTAAATATGTGTCCGATATTATGTAACTCAGTCAATCAGTGAAATTTTATGTTTTAATTTGTATATAGGCTAGGTACTTCTTCCGAGGGAGCCCAGCTGAGGGCAAGAATGCAGAGTGCATGTCTTGTGTCTGACATGGAGTCATTCAAAGCAGCCAATCCAGGCTGTGCCATTGAAGACTTTGTCAGATGGTATTCACCAAGAGACTGGGTGGAGGATGAAGACTCCACAAAGGAAAATCCTATAGGTGAGACACAGAAAAAAAGAGGAAGTCGTAGACATCTGTGAATTTCTTTTGTACACAAGAGTACAATATAGAAAATGTTGAAAGTAAACATGAAATAATTTGTCTACATTGGGTAGGTCACCTGAGCACCAGGATGCAGATCCCGGGCAATATCTGGAGTGAGGCCTGGCAGAGTGCCAAACCAGTGCCAGCGAGGAGACAAAAGAGACTGTTCGATGACACCAAGGAAGCTGAAAAGGTTGGGAGATGATAAAGACTCTCTAGGATTAAAAACATATCTGTATTATGTTGCTTTTGAAGTGAATGGTAAAACACGAGTAAGACTTGTTGTAGAAAAAATAAAGGATATATTGGGGAGTTTGTTGACCCAGCATGCACATGCCCCTTGTTTACCATACCTTTAACATCCCTGTAGGTACTGCATTTCCTCTCTGCCATGAAGCCAGCAGATGTGGTGGTTCACATCCTACCCACGTTGCTTCATTCATCTATTACCAAAGTCATTGACAATGGTGAGTTCCACCACATGTACATGAAATAATGTCCACAGAAGTGACATTTCTGGTCTGAAAATGTCAGTGGTATTTAGAATAAAGAATTGTTCCTTCCTTTAAAATCCTTCTACTGCATCAAAATCATTTAATATCGTGATTCTTTTGTCTATGTGACATAAATTTGCATATGGAGTTAATGTTTAAATCCACAAGCTGTTTAATATTGGTATATCATACTGAATCCTATAATAAATACCTTGTTAAGTGAACATTTTATTTCAATATCAATTTATATTAATTCTGGACTTAAAGTATACATTTATGCATTGCTAAATTAAAAAGAAATCATCTTTTATTATATAGAAGACTCAGATATTCCAAAACTGAAGGATATGATAGAACACTTGGTGTCAAAAGCCACTATGGTTACTAGGACTCCTCATCAAGAAGTCAAGCGATATGAGGTAGTTATAGTCAACAAAATTTCAGTGTATCATTAAATGCATGTTTTGTGGATAAAGTTAAAAAAAAAAATTCTTTCCCATATTATTATTTTGTCATGTGATATATTATAATAGGAATTAGTCAAGCTGATGACCCTAGCAGAAACTTTAATAGCGAGGGCAACATCCCTGAAGGCTAAATTTCCCAATACCCTCGTGGAGAGCTCGAGCGGAAAAGAAGATGTGGGAAAATTCATTAGTGACCTGCTCCACCATAATGAGGTCCAGATTAATGGTGGACCAACAGGGCCAGTAGGGAACATGATCCACAAGCTGTTTGTGGCAGCTCAGAAGGTAAAATGAAAGATAACCAAAAAAAATGTACCTGAAAATATGTGATAGTGTTATTTATTGCTATACTTCAAAGAATGGCCTACGTTGTATAGAGTTACTCCCTTTTGATGGATTTTGAGGGGGGGGGGGGTGCTTGTCATTGTGGTCCTAAGCTTCACAGAATAGTATCATTAGAGTCTGTTTTATGGTGAATTTTAATGAACTGTACTATTTCTAAATGTAAGCTTTGGTTTCTAAAATATGCATGTCATCAAAATGTAGAGAGGAGGTGTGGAGTTGGTATTGAGCATTTGGACATATGAATATTCATGAACTCAACCAAAAATGCTTCAGATCTGAAATGCACAAATTAAAAAGAATGGACCTCATTGCTGGTTACTAGAAGTCCATTTTTATTATTTTTTATAGAAAATAAGTATCATACTCAGTCACCCATTTCTCTTCAGTGAAAGTGTGAATTTAATGAAAAAAAATTTTTCTTGCACCTTCATTCTGAAAGGTTTTTGACTGTGTAGTATTAATCCCCTTGAATTATTTGAATTATTTAGGACTTGCATATGGTTATAGACGACGAGGACAGCAATGACGATATCAGCAGTAATACCATACCAGACTTCCCCAAACCCTCGGCTCGGGAATACATACTGAGGACAGCTGCACCAAGACCAGCACCATATTCTAAATCTCTACCGCATAAAATGACTTGTTGTATTATTGAGGGACATGAATTCCGTCTGGCTGGAGCATTTTCAACAGATACCATATTTCAGTAATGATGAGGAATGGAGAAATTCTATTTATAAATCTTTGTGGAATAAATTTTTTCATATCATGTCATAAATGTACATGTAAAAATAAGTATTTCAAGAATTAGCTTGATTCACATTTTAGCAGTGCTGGCCACAAGTGATGCATAATTGATACATGTTACAAACAAGATTTTTTATGTATGATAATTGTATATTGCAGACATCATGAATAGACTATGTTAAAAATTCAAAGAAAATCTACCTTTTTAGTGGTGTAAAATTAAAATTGATGTTTTCTTGAATTAGGCAACATGTAAAATATGTATTTTCTTCTTTTATTTGTAAACATGATTTATTATTTTTGGAATTTGGATGTATATTATTTACTGGATGCAATCCAGCACAGCATGTGAATTTTGTTGTTGATGAAAAAAAAGAAAAGTTCTCCAGGCTTATATCATTCAGTCAGAGATGAAATCTCTGAACTTCACACATAAACAATTCGCATATAAAGGCTATTGTTGCTGGGTATTCAAGATTTCATATTGTTGATCAAGGAGAAGGTGGAACTGGCTCAATCATTATGCTTACAAGTAGGTCCTGGGGATTTTTTTGGGGGGAGGGGTTTGGTTGGTTTTTTTTTCACTTGGTTGCATGGTATCTTGAAAAAAAAAATCTCAGTAATAGACAGTATTTAATATTTGCATTATGAATGTTGTTCTTTACATACACAATAAAAAAAATGAATGAAATTGTCAAGTCTTGGTTTTAATTGTTCCATATGAAGAATCAGTATCCAATCTTATACTAAATTTAAGCAATGACATGGATTTTACTCTACTTGCAGTGAAGAGTCATGTGTGTTATAATAGAAATTAAACTTTTTTTTCATACTTATTAAATAATTTTGTTTCTGTATTTTGTTGTCAGCAAGGTTACCAATATAGTTGTCATGATATGACTAAGTTTTACTTGCATATATCTAAACAATTTAGTAAAATTCAGCAGACCCAACAAGTGTTGGACCTTTTATCAGTGTACTGTCTGTTGACCCAAGACTGACAATTGGAAGGATTGATAAATCTTTAACATAGCCTGTCTGTTGTGCAAATTAAAAATTACATACATGTATTTGGTTTAAAATAAAAAAAAAAAAGACCTTAATCCATAATAGGCCAAATAAAAAAAGTCAAGTTTAAAACAAATTATTTCAGTTGAAATTGTTTTGTTAATGAATTTAAAGGCCTACACACTTTATACCTGATTATGTTTCAAATTATGAGTGATCTGATTCATGGTACAGAAAATTTAAAAAAAAAGTTAGATGACAACCCAGTCATCAAAATTTGCTTTTTGAAAAAAAAAAAACTGATAGTAAATGTTAAATAATACATCTACATTTTGTCTTGTCAGTCACCAGAATGACAGACAAAAATTTGGTACAGGAACAGTAATAATATTTTATGTGATCGGGATCGGAGTACATGGTATAAAAACATGATGGCGGCCTCCATGAAGATAAACAAACTTTCCAGAACTGTACTTGATGCAGACTATCCAATCGAAAGGAAGCGATTGCGGGAAGATATACCTGACGATATTGAACATACATGTGTTATTTTAACTAATGAATCGTACAGTGAATTCTTTGAGCGATATTTAATGACAAATCGACCTTGCATATTGTCGTCTTTGAACACCGCTACATGGAACAGTAGGAAAGATTGGACTCTTCCCAATGGAAAACCAAACTTCGATTTCCTCAGAAATACTTTTGGTATAGTCTTATTCTTGTGACCGTAATATGATAATTTTTGGGGGGGGGGGGGGTATGATTCTAATTCTATCTATACATAGTTACGAGCAAAGTTGATTGGTCCTGCATCGCCATATAATTAGTGAATTCTGTTCAATAGTTTTATGAAGTGTGACTTTTTTACATTACAGGAACCGGTAATTTTGTCTG
>CAJDSM010021423.1:1324-14231 GCA_903981925.1 Ostrea lurida
ACTGGGTCCTCTCTCTTGTTCACAAGAATTTTAGTCAATAGTCCATAGTGACCTTGACCTTGAAAATCAATAGGGTTCATCCTCTCTCCATGGGCAACATTTGTGGAAGGTTTGATGATTCTCTGAAGAATGTCGTTGCCTCTATCTTGTTCACAAGGTTCCTGACACAGACACACACACACACACACACGCACACACACGCAATGACACACATCCGCACAGCAGCGATGCTATATCTCCTCCGCAACTAGTTGCATATCCTTAGTTTGTGCATCAAAATTGGTACCGTATTATGATTATATTAGACCCTGGTCGAGGCTCGGCTGGTGGACTGTTAGTCCCCGAGGGCTCTACAGCCCAGTTGCTATTGTACTAGTTACTAGCATATTAAACTACGGATAGTATTAATTTGAAAGTGGTAAAATTATTAAATGTATATCAAAATTAAGGAGTATCTCCCTCAGGCATAGCTCTGATCCTTCGAAGTAGTTGGGCTCCCCGTCTTTGCACTAACATTGTGCACTATTTTAGAGGTTTGAAATTTCATGTTTAGAATTTCCAACATTTCGGTTTGACCATCACTGAAGAGACATACTTTGTCGAAATGCGCATCTGGTGCATCAAAATTGGTACCGTATATGATTTATATTTGTACATATATTCTATGTATATACTAAGTAAAGATTTATATCATACAGACTTGTGGCTTGTGACGACTTATCCTTCATTGAGTACAAAAAGGCGAAGTTAACATTGTGTCAAACGTATGATTTAAAACCTATTCAATACGATGGTAGATTTGGTTTAGGAAACAATATATTTTTGGTTTCGTAAGTTGTGTATTTTTCAGGTTTAAGTATTTGTAGTTCTTTTTAATCAATTATGTCAACAATTAGAAAATTATATTAATTAAAAAAAGCTGTTTGCTATTCTAGGTGCATGTAGTCACATTGCAATTTTCAATGAACACGTCTTTATGCATCTGTAAAGTACAGGCTTACCTGGGAGTACACCACAGTGATTAACGTTTGCATGAGCTCTGACAAGACTCCTGGCCATTTCCTCGTTTCTGTAAATCAGAGCAAGAGAGAGCGGAGTTTCATTCATGTGATCCATACAATTCGGGTCTGCCTCCTTCTCAAGCAAGAAATTGACGAGGGAAGTGCTTTCAAGCTTCACAGCGACGGTGAGAGGGTAAAGTCCAGAAGGCGTTTTGTTATTCACACCTTTTTCATTCCTTTCGATAAAGGTCTTTATTATTTCACAGCATGTGTTCGCTTCCTCTTCTAAAACCACAAAGTAAAACATTATTCAACACATCACCTAGCATTTTACTCACATATCTAGACATTCATGAATTGCCTTACCCATTTATCCCATTTGTATCTATGATGTGTATGAACAAAAATATTTTTAATTGAGCGCAAGTTGTGGTATAGTCCTCCAGATATGACTGATCGCTGTTCGTTATTTTTGCCTTTATACTAAAGAGGCAAAACTAATTTGTTCAGGTGCACTAGTTGACATGCATACACTAAACTCTCTCACTAGATTATATCAACACGCGAAGTCATTTTTATTAAAAAGATTAACTGATTAAGTTTATTCTCAGCTTATGGTCTTGAGGCCGACAAGCACGCATCCCCTGTTGACTGGTCACACCTGTCGTTAGCCTTTATCTTGATCACGTAAACGGAGTAATCCGTAGCCACAATCTGTTGATATAGAACAGTCTAACAATTGGTACGAAACACGTCTGACAGCATAATGATTTGATTCAATGGCAGGTTATACAGGCAAACGAAGTCAATATACAATGACCATAGAATTTACGAAATACTGACTGTCGCATTTAAAAACTGATCATATGCAGAACAAGCTCTTGCGTTGAGGGAAATAAACATTATATGCAGGCTATGATGGCATGTTGCTACATAAATATGGAAGATGACGATGGAGATGCTGAAATCATCCCGTTTGTCATAAAGTTGAATTATTAGTTTACCTCAATTTTTATGTTCAATAAAGATGTACGAAGCAAAAAGTGGAAGACTCTATGGTATCTTTTATTTCGAGTTCACTGGGATATATCGAATTGACATATAAATTGGCGAAGTGAACAATGTGTTAAACGTAATCATAGTCCAAAAAAACATATATACAAAGTCGAGTGTAGGGCAACACGGACCTCCGACGAAATCGAGGGCAGTATCAGGTGCCATGGAGGAGTAAGCATCCTCTGCCGACCGGTCACACCCGCCATGAGCCCGTAGTCGAAACAAAGTAAATGGGATTACCCGTCGTCAAATCTAGTAGGAAAATGACAGTCTAACAAAGGGTATGAAACAAATCAGTCAACATATCACTTAGTGATAATTTGTAATCGCAAACAAGGTCATTATAGCGACCGTAGAATTTGCGAAACGATGACTTTAATTTTTTTAACGAGATTTGCTATAGCCCTGCAACATCAACTTGTTTGTTGATAGTTGGCATGGCATACTCTTGCGTATCGAATCAACTGGGAGACATACACACCATAAGCAGGTGATAGTGGTACATTACTACATAGAAAAGGAAAGTTGACGATCGCAAAGTTAAAATTGATTATTTATTGTTTTATGTCCCATCCGAGAATATTTCACTCATATGGAGGGACGTCACCATTACCGGTGAAGAGCTACAAATTTACGGCCTATACGCGGCACTCAGGGCCTTATGAGCAGGAAGAAATCATTTCAATTGTGCCACACATGCTGATGACACGGAGACCTCGGTTATTTTCCGGTGTAATCCGAATGGCCGACCCATTTCAGTGCGCCTCTTACGACACGCAAGGGGGATGCTAGAGGGACCTATTTAACCAGATCCCACGGGCAAAGTTAAAATGATATATTAGCTATATATATACCTCTAAAAGCCATGAGTATACACACTGATTTAGTTTGCCAGTATGACCTTCGATTGGGTCAAATGCTGTCTGGTGTGTTTAATAGCAATTATTAAGCCGTTTTTCATTCACTGTTCTGACTACGGATTGCTCCGTTTACCCCATCAAGACAATGGGCTCAGGCGGGTGTGAACGGTCAACAGAATATTCAACAGAATAAACTGTTAATTCAATCACATCGAGTAGGAGGTGTAACACGTAAAACAAAGACAAGTTACAACTGTATGACAACAAAAATGTCCCCGAACACCTCCCCATGTTCGAAATGGTGACAGAAAAATATATTGAGTCCAGAAATAGACTTAGGATTCTGAATTCAACCTTGAAACTAAATTTGGTTGAAATCCAAGAACATTCACTCTCTTGTAGCCATTTTGAAATGATGACCATCATGAAACATTGGAAAATTGAACATAAAGAAAAACTGATGCTTGATAGGAATTGTGTACCCTTGTTTGACCCCAGAAACCAAATGATGTAGAGATGTTTTGATACATTTCAGTATATGGCGGGCATTTTGAAAATGACGGCGCAATATTTCTGGATGCTGGAAATGAACTCATGGTCATCAAATTACCCTAAGAATAAAATTTAGTTGAAATCCAACAACCATAAATTTTGACGCTTTTTGATCGCCATCTTGAATCGGCAGCCATTTTGAAAGTTTTGAAAGTTGATTACACTCCTCCTTAGGACCCCCTATCACCCCAACTAGTTTGAATTGAATCTGTTGAAGCATGTTCATAAAAAAGTCGCCGCCGGGACAAATTTCTAACTAAAGAAGAGGAACAATAAGAAGAAAACAAAATCAATATGTCCCCGACACTACATGTTCGAGGACATAATTAGCAAAATACTGGGAAAGGCCAGATAGCTACAGATCCACTCATTATCTACAACAAGATGTGTTTGTGAAACACTATTGCCCCTGTAATCCACATGCAAGTAGAAGGGCTTGTTATAAGGACTACTCATGTAAAATAGGAAAGGTCTATCACTTACCATTCAAACGTTATGGCCAATGTTAAGGTATTACATGTCTAATAAGACATTTATGAGAATGAAACATCACTGATTAATTTATCATTGATAATGTTTGACTGTTAAAATCCTGAAGTTTTGTAATGTTTTGACCATGCATTTTTGAAATTCGAAGGATTTTTTAAAACCCCACCCTTGTCCACAAAATTTATGCAGGGGGTTCTATATTTTAAAGAGAAATATGTTACTAAAATTCACCTTTACAGGGAAATTGTACTTTAGATTAGCATAAATAACAGATATATCCAAATAAAAGCAAAGAACTGTACTGAAAGCAAGTTATTATCTAGGCCCTCTGCGACCTGTAAAATAACGAAGTACTTCTTCTTCTAACCCTGTTTCGTAAGACTCTTGCATTTGAGGAATACAGGTTCCGCCTTATACATGTGTAGCACAACATAACAAATTGTGCGTAGCATCATGTTAGTGGTACTTATCCGCCCTGAAAGAGCTAGGGGCTCTAAGACAAGATCTGGCCCCAAATTTACTAATTCTTTATATTCAATCAATACTACTCAAAGTATTCTATTATTACTCTTGACCATTTGTTAGTTCTAAATATGAGAATATTTGCGGGAAATCTTGCATCAATGACGTCATATTCACTCGCTATTATGACGTTGTTTTCAGAAAAATCATGAAAATATCATTATTTTCTTTATATACGACCAATTAATTGCTCCGCATGCGTGCACCAAAGTAAAATTTCTTTCAAATATGCATTTTCAAAGTATCTATCAGTTAATCACAAGTTTCGTCTTGTGTGCACGCTCTGGACCATTGAAAAATAATACCATTTAGTATGATTGTCTGTGCATCGGATCATAAATTTAAACAAATATTGTATAAGAATTATAGATTTAATCGATTTATCTCTTATGTCTATATAAACACTGAGACAGCTTAATAAATGTATGCAGCTTGCACGACTATGTATTGATTTACAGGCTAAATTATACTGTGCAGGCCCGTACACGGGGAGAGGAGGGGGGGGAGTAACACACGTAAACCCTGCAATATAAACATATTTAATGACACTATATATTAGCAAATCAAAGTCGGATATCAACTCTGAACATATGACTACATTAAAGTAACCCGCCTAAATCCCGCACCCCTCTATCAATAGTCTGGGCACGTCCAGTTTATATATGTTAAGATCCGATTCAACATGTTCTATGTAGGGCTAATGTATTACGTGACTGTACACCTTATAGATGCATGAAGCGGGGGGTAAAGTCGTTTAGTACTTTTTTAAACATTGACGATAGACCTTACATATATATACATATGGTGGATATATTTACGTCGGCAACAGTACTCTGTCAGTTGATCACTGAGGTTTCCTTAACTTTTAAAAAAAGGAAAAAAATAATATGTTTATTCATGCCTTACATTAGAAGTATTTCAAAATTACTTCGTTCAGACGATCATGCTCGCAATGTATAGCTACGGAAAAATTCGGGTTAGAGTAGCTCCAAGCTCCAACATAATGATACTGACGCCATTTACAGTATAATAGTAAAAAGTGGTTAATTAATTAGCAGGCTGTGTCATATGGGAGGAGCCTTTTTTTTTTTTTAAATAGAGTCTATAAAGACATTCATCTAAATTTTGCGGTGTGGAGTGGGTTGGAATTATAAATCAATTAGAAAACAAAATAAATCATATTTCATCAGTTCAAGTACCGCTCCAATGACCCCCAGAATGATTTACTTCTTTGCATATTTTGACATATGTCCCAACAGAAAAAGAAAAACAACAACAAAACAAACCAAAAAAAAAAAAAGAAGAACAAAAAACAACACCAAACAAACCATAAAAAAATCGGGGGGGGGGGGGGTGTGGTTTCTTAAGCTATGACCGTCTCTCAACGTATTACTGGCAATATTATCACAATCGCTACATGTAACTGCGTGATCAGTAGGCATGGACGTTTGTCTTTACATGTATTCAAAAAATGACGTCACCTTTTTCATTGTGGACGTTGTAGAATAGATAAGGCACTATTTTAGCTTGGAATTACTAACTAATAATATTATATTATACTTTTTTTAAAAGTCGGATGTATCAATTTAGAGAGAGAGAGAGGAGAGCAGAGGAGAGAGAGAGAAGAGAGAGAGAAGAGAGACTAAAGGAGAGATAGAGAGAGTGAGTCAGCGCTTGAGCAGTTCACCGGCGACAGTATACAGGACCTACTTATGAGTCACAAAAGGCATATCGTCGCCGAAGACATTTTACAATTCACACACCGGAATAAGATGCGCGTTTATATGTAGGCCTACCTTACATTATCTGGAACTTATTACAAATTTTCCTACACAATTGATTTATATCCATCAGGTTTTTTTTTTTTCCCTGATATTTGAAAACGTTAATAAACTTTCACGCTGCAGTAAGTGACGCTATGGTGTACTTAGGCTATAGGCTGTGATTTAAAAGCATTCGAAAACAATAATGGAATAGAAGGGAGAGCATGCAGATCAGCTATACAACGACATTATCACGAATATATTATACTTCGTCGTAATAATTACAAGGTACATTATAGTCGTAAGGTTACGAGACGAGTGAAATGTAATTTTTTTTTTTTTTATCTACATAATTATAACTGATATCTCTCGTAGTTATCACAACTTTTATTGTTACATGTAGAGAAGAAAATGTAGGCCTATGTTGATTGATGATGGGACTTTATGATCAGGGGGGGGGGGGTGCCAAAGGCAAAGAATTTCCTCGCTTTTTATACAAGAAAAAAATCCTATACACAGTTAACTAGCAGCACAACCTTGCACTCTTCGAAAAAATTAGGAGCAAACCCCACCCACCATACCACACACTTCAAGACTACTAAATGAATTAACATAGTGACGCGAGTGATTTTTGAAGCAAAAGACTGAAAGTTCAAACATATCGCGTATTGATAGACTACGCTGGTAAAATCCCCACAGTGACGATGTTGTATTATTGGTAGCGCATTTTTATAATATGACTTCTTAAATATGCAAACTTTCATTTTCATTAAAAGAAGCATGTACGATCTACAATTCGTCGTTTGAGTAGAGTATCTATAAAAGAGGGCATGTAGAAGTGAAAGCTAACAATTATTCAAGCGATCCTCTCTCTTCGTGTACAGCGTACCGGATAGTTCTGCTTTTAAATTGTGAACACTTTTGCTTTATTCAAATCCAAATAAAAAAATTCGTGTCTTAGTGGGTTTGACGATATTTGATAGAGATGACATCAGGTGGGTGTGATCAATTAATGAGAGAGAAAATAGAGAAATAAACATTAAATAACTTTTTGTTAAATATGAGTGCATTTTCGAAATATGTTTGCATTAGGACAGCATGCATTCTGTGAACCACGCCGATGGGAATGGTATTTTTTATGTACATGTATGACCAACCATAGGATAATTCTGCATGTAACCCAGGGGCCTTTGTTACAAACAGAAAAATTTGCTTTTTATGTGTCTGATCGAGTATCTCAGTTCAATATCATTAAACAGTAGTTCTCCGAAAGTAAATGTGATTATATAACGCAACTACAAGGCGTCAATTTCTAACGTTTCTGTGATCGTAGAGTGCTCCCAACTTATTCCTTAATTTTCGTCCAGATTTAATTTCCCCTGTGACTATTGGATTCATTTCTTAGGAAAGACATCCATAGGCAAGCATTCAGGAAAAAAAAATAATTTCATTTCGAGATTGGGGCCGATTTTTGCTGCCCTTGGAGCCCCTACCTCTTTGGTTGAGCCTTTAACTTCGAAGGCTCGGAAGCACAAAGAGATGAATTTGATGACAAACTTTGTGATGGATCAAAACATAACTTTCGGTGGACTCATCCCTTTAAATAACCGCTGCCTCACCAAAGGTTTTGTACAGATGAGACTGTCCTGGTTTCTTAGCCCTCCTTTTTTGTCTTCTACAAAGATGACACTAAGGCTTCTTCACCATAAGCAAGAGAACACTGATTAAGGCACTGATTTTGCCCCCCCCCCCTTGAGTACAAAGGCGGATTTGGTGTAACAAACAAATGAGGAGGCTTAGGTCTCTTATCTGCTCCTTTAGACCGTTGAGACTCTTGATCTACCAGAGTCATCTAGCGGAGCATATATATCGAAACGCCGACTGCGTCAGAATTACTCTCAGAAAATCTATAAGACACAGACTGCACCGAAACCAAGGACGGTGGCGCCATCCCAGTTTTGGCGCGATGGAGGCGCCAGCCAATTACTCAATCCAGAATCACACTGTGAAGAATTTAACCACATGTGCTGGTAAGGTGGATAAAACATATCGGTGGTGTCTGATGTGACCAACTTGGCATGGGGATAAAGGAAGTAGCGTGCAGCTGGCCCCCGAATCTCAATGGCAGAAATTCGGTCCAGCCATGTTCAGGCTGATCTACTCTCCGTTGCTTCGCAGGCATTGCTGAGTTTTCTCGGCTCTTAAGATACAGATCGCTGCTATCTATTACGACGCCATGTCTCCCGCACTGAAGACGTGTCGGAGAAAGCGGACTACTCTTTTTCCATAGTCTCATCTACCCGCCATTCTGTGGGGATTTTTGAGACACTCTTCAAAGATACATGTATATGACGTAAAAAAAATTAATGAGTGTTAAATGAATAAAATACTGTATTATCGCGGCAAAAAATCAACGATACTTAAATTATCGAAGGTAAAAATTCGAGCTGAGGCTAAACGTCGCCTACCAATATGGCAAACCACAGAGAAAAAGCACATGATATTAGGTGCATGCGCGGGAGTTGGGGGATCTAGAGGGAGAGTTTTTTCTATGTGGTTGAGTTGAGGTACTGGGCAAGGGAATATCCATAAGTTATATCACATGTGAAGCGAATTTTAAAAAGTAGCATATTTCTGAAATTTTGGCCATTCACTTCAATCTCTTTTTGAAATATACTTCTCTAACATATCTTTCTGTTCCAAATGATATGTTCTTTGAAGACGTTAACCTTACATTAAACTAAGCGTTACCATTTTCATAAATATGTTTTATTAAAAAGAATCAAACAACTTGAGTCATCTAGGCAGGTTTAATTAAATATTCATATCACGCATTTAATCAAAGCGAAGATTGGATTTCAGAATTATTTGTCGGAATCCCCCCCCCCCCCCACACACACACATAAATATACATTGTAGACCCTTTGTGTCAAAACCCCCAAAGGGTTTAACAGGAGTGCGAGGACCAAATTTATATGATTAAGAACCCTAGTACTCAAGGGCCCTAACTTCCTTAAAAAAAACATGCTATCAGCATTCCCCTTGTAATATCCACATCTCCACAGTGATCTTTCTTCGTACCATAGTTTACAGATAAAATCTCGCAAGGGTTTAGAGGAGTTGCGGAAAACAAAATCTTTTGCATAGAAAAGGCTCAACTCCTTTAAGAGATACAATTGGACAGCATTCCCCTTGTAATATTTTCAAATCAGATGGATTGAAAAAAAAAAAAAAAAAAATATATTATATATATATAATATATATAATATAATATATACTAATATTATATATATATATTATATTAATATATAATTATATATATATATAATTATATATATATATATAACCCTTAGGGTTAAGGGTTAGGTTACGGGTTATATATACTATATATATAATATATATATATATATATATATAATATATATATATATTATATATATTATATACAACAGCCACGAAATAATCACAACTAGGTTCTGAATTTTTCACCCCAGCCCGGGGTCGAACGTGCGACCTACTAATTATGTAATGTAATTATTATCACATGTATCGTTTAGATCCTAGGGATTAATTTAAGGTTGAGTGTTATATATTGTGTGTTTGTGCTTATATATTATATAATTATTATATATTTAATATATATATATATATATATATATATATATAATAATTATTTTTATATATAATATATAAAGCACTATCTAGAAATGACCAACGACACGAACAATTAAATTGTCAAATTTTCGGGACGATCTGTCCCTTCTTCAGGACGAATCATGGTTACAAGAAATACATGAGAAATGAAAAAAACAACAAAAAATCTAAAACACTATTCTACACTACGGAAACGATGGGAGTATATACTGTCTACATATTACAATGTGAAACAGTTACATGAGAAACATAATTTAAACTAATGATCAAACCAATGACAACCCTTTTTTATATTTTATTGTATATTAAATTCAAAGGGATGGGCACAAGTTCTAAAAAACTTAGACCGCCCTCTCCTATATTATAGATGAATAAATAAAATACAATGTGCCTTAAAAATGCATGGTAATAAAAAAAAAAAAAAAAAAACCCCTTTGGGGGTTTTGACAACAAGGTCCTAATATATATATGCATGGGCTGTTATTTTTGTCTATTACTGTTAAAATGTGCCGAATGAACGAACATCATAATGTGATTATCGAAAAGAAATGCAAATTATAATATTGGTTTTTCAGATAAAAAATATCTTAACATTCTCTATATAGAAAAACACTCAACATTGATATTTGCTCTCGCGAAAATTTTTTTGCAAAGTCCCATCGAGATAACATGGGTCGTGCCCTTGTTATTTCGCTGTCCACTATCGGTATCGGTAAAGCTATCTAGAGAATCTTTCATTTTTTTTAAACGTCATCTTGTTTATCAATTGTGAGGTCACGTTTGTTTTATAGTCGCGACGTCACAATAAATCAATCTACTTTTCACAATCAAACTCAGTAAAAATGTGAGAAAACTCTTTGCCGGTCAATAGTTAAAATCAAATGACCGGCAACATTTTTCCGAGGAGCAAAATATCAATAGTGAGTTGAGTGGTTTCTCTATATAGAGAATATAGAGACTATTCTTTACTGAATATAACAAATATATATACCTCGATACTTTCTTGAGTGTAGAAGTCTTTTTCCAGATCCATTCTTCTCTAAAATCTAATAAAAAGAAATCAAAATCTTTATAAACAAAAGGTAATATGAGCAATGCTCACTAAGAATAACCCCGCTTACATGAATCCCCCAAAGCCAAAGGATGTTGGTGAACCGTTCAAGAATTGTAAATGGAAACCATATTGCCACTTTAATGTTAAGTGAGCTAGACCTTTGACCTTTTGACCCCAAATTCGATATGGAACATCTATAACCTATGGCTAGTTCATATATATGACATGGTGACTCCAGGTGGAAAGTATAATGCTCTACGGCCCGGAAACCATATTGCTACTTGCATGTCAGGTGAGCTTGACCTTTGACCTTTTGATCCCAAATTCGATAGGGAACATCATCTCATGGATAGTCCATATGTGAGATATGGTGACTCTATTTGGTCAAAAGGATAACTCTTTAAGAGTCCAGAAACGATATTGTTACCTCAATATCCAGTGAGCTTGACCTTTGACCCCAAATTCGATAGGGAACATCTTCATCTCATGGGTAGTCGATAGGTTAGATATGGTGATCTATGCGGAAAGGATAAAACTAAAGATCCCAGAAAACATTGCTATTTCGATGTCCAGTACAAGTGGTCTTTGACCTTTAACCCCAAATCTTCATCCCATGGGTAGTCCATATGTACAATATGGTGACTCTACATGTATGTGAAAAGTATATTACTTAAGAGCCCGGAAACCATGTCTACAGACGGACGGACGGACAATCTGATTCCAGTATACCCCATCCTACAACTTCGTTGAATGCAAAATGATAAATACCTCGTATGTGGTGAAACAATGATACCGGTAACAGTATATTATATATACCAATTGTTGTGTCGTTCTTAATACACTGATTTCGGATTACCCCGTTTACCCGATCAAGATAAATGGTTCACAGCTGATGACCAGTCAACAGGGGATGCTTACTCCTCCTAGGCACCTGATCCCACCTCTAGTGTGTCCAGGGGACGTGTTTACCCAACTCTTGATTTGTAATTCGTTTTAAACTAAGGAAATATATCTTCATCGTTTCATAATGACATTTATTTTTACCGGCAAACTACTAGTAGTTGGTTGTTCAACAAAAAAGTTGTCTTCATCTTTCACCTTCAAATTTTCTTCCTCTACCCTCTCCATATCTTCCTCTCCTTCCTCCTCCATCTTCCTTTTGGCAAATTGAAAACTTGCAATAATATTCCGCGCTGATCGATAGTTCCCTTAATATAAAAGATTAATTTCTGTAATCAGAATTCGTCTAAGAAAGTACATGTACTCTGAATCAAAGAAGTGTGGTTGAACGGTAAACTCACTATATATGCAATTCAGTATATGATACTGTAACTTCAACCCAAAATTTAATTAACAAATAATCTAAAAATAAACTACTCACATGAACAGCAGATGAACTCATCATAAAACACTTTTTCTGTAATATAATGTGAAACTATGAAGCAATATCATGTACAAATTATTATATATTACAACTCAAAACACTTTCTTGAAATAGTTCGACTGTGTTACCTGTAATCAACAGTTGTGTCTATTTTCCATAGCAACAAAACGCACGACTATATACATAAAAGTACTGTGACGTCAAATGGAAAGTTGATCAGTAATGACAAAGTTGAAATTAGGCGCACAACATTTGAAACAAGCATTCTGAGAGTATCACATAAGCAATACATGTCCCCTACCGGCACCACCATTATTGACTGATGTTATAAATGCTGTGTGATCTGACCTTGAATTAAAACATCGGTATACATGCCAATATATTATTAGTTTGATGTTTCGATGTTCATACAGTTGAAACATATTTGGGATTTTAAAAGAAAATGTTATTGGGAAGAATTTGATATTAACTTAATTTCATAAGCATGAAGGTTATATACTGCGTGACTTCAATTCATAAACATGAAACTTTTTAAAATATACATATCCTAGCTGGATATGTCACGCAGTAAA
>CAJDSM010021424.1:0-17401 GCA_903981925.1 Ostrea lurida
CTTAACTTTTTTTGTCCAGTATATATCTTATCGTGATACACGTATAAAGTCTTCAGATCATCAAAATTTTGCATATTTTCAAATTATGAGAGTAAACAAACCCAATACCTGTACTGTGATATTCATCATTATTCGTTGAACATCACTTTTCGTCGTTAATTGGATGGTTTGGTAAAAATTAAAATACCACTTGACCATTCTTCCCCTGTTTGAGTGATGGGGAGGATATTTCTCCTACGTGATTTCATATATAATGTGAATATTGCATTTTTCTTTTCATTTTTCACTGAGTGAAAAAGACGATATCATATTCTTGCCGAACCTTTTTCCCACTGGGTAAAGGTGTCCTTCGTTATTTCCATATCATCCTTCGGGCTGTACCTCCTCTGTATACAATAGATAAACACGCCCCCAGCGATAATCAAAAGAAGGATGCTTCCAAATGTGCCACCCACACTGTAAGCCACCCTGAAGAAATATAAATAATCTTCGTTTAATATTGATCACATTATTTCAAACTCATATTGCACTTAGTGAAAAGAAAGTCAGAAGGAAGAAATGTTGTTACATGTAGCTGTTCTAAAATTAAATCATAAACGTGTAGAAATCCAAATGTTAATACCGCATTGAGACGTGTCACTTCCCTCATATATATTAACGTTAATTAAATCAAGGTGAACTTAAGAATTTATTGACTTTTTGGATTTAGCCCTTTGGTTTCGGTGAATATTGTACTTCTCAGGTGTATAAATCATCGTATTGACCTTAAGAAAACCACGAATAATAGTATAGTGTCGTCTGCTCACTTATTTCTTTGTTTGATTTCTTGATTTTAAATTTGTTTGATACTCACTCATCAGGGCCAGCAGGGAACTTCCCACAGCAGCTGTTATGTGCAATAAATCCACCGTTATCATCGGCCGAGCAGTACCCAGCGACTAGGGAAAATACCAAAAGTTAAAAATCAGCAACTGGTAAAGCAAATTCAAAAGTTAAAATTTCATTAAGAAATTGATCATAAAAAATCCTGATGGCAATATACGAGATTGATCACTGTTCGTTATCTTTGCCTTTACATTTTAGAGATAATGAAAAAAAAAACCAACATTTTAAGCATATTTAAGGGTTAAAATGACATGGACACGCACAGAGCTAAAGTTTTCCAGTTTTATTTTCCTTTTTGAATGTTAACAATGTATACATTTTTAATGGTCAGGAAGACTTTAAATGTTGGTTGTTGAGTTACTAGTGAGATACAGCACTCATAATTCTTTATTTAAGCAATAAAATGATTTCTTTGTTGGTTTATTGGGTGATGAAGGAAACTAGCATTGCAGAAAAAAAATCATAACCCGCGTTATACATACTGATGATTAAATTATGTTTGTACCCGTGGGGATCCGGGTTAGAAAAGGTCCCCATTATCCCCTTGCGTGTCGTAAGAGGCGACTGAATAAGGTGGTCATTCGGATGAGACCGGAAAAACCGAGCTCCCGTGCCACAGCATGTGTGGCACGATAAAGATCCCTCCCTGCTCAAAACCCATGATCGCCTAGCAAAGGCCTAAATTTACAGCCCTTCACCGGCAGTGGTGTAGTCTCCATATGAGTGAAATATTATCAAGAGGGACGTAAAACAGCATACAATCAATCTTTGAAGGGGCCCTGGTCCTTCCTTTGAACAAACATATAATTTTATTCCCTCCACCCAAGGATGATTTGTACCAAGTATGATTGAAATTGGTGCAGTGGTTCTGGCGGTGAAGATGAAAATGTCAAAGTTTACAACAACAACGACGACGACAGAAAATGGACAAATTATTACCAATTCAAAGTATTGAGATTACTGTTAGGCAGAACCATGTTTGTTTGACAAACATTTTGAAAAATGTTAAATAAATTGAAACATGAAATGTTGAATTCTTGATATGTTCCGTGTGTGGGAAAATCAATCTCAACAGTATTCTCTTCGACAGCAACTGCTTTTAACTACTACACCTTTGATAAATGTCTCTCTTGACAGAAGTTTCTACAAAGTTTCAGTGTAAAATTTATAGCGTTTTAGGAAGAAATGTGATATTCCTAGTTGCAATGATCAACCGTACATAATACTTACATGTGCACTCAGAACTTTCATGGGAATAATGTGCGTTAGAGACCGCTTATCCGTTGTTCCTTTGCTCAGTTACTGTCGTGGGTGACCCCATTTTTATGTTAATCGCGAATTTGATTAGCGAGTTGCATGCCCTTTGTTTATGTGAATTCCGTTTGGAGTACCATGAAAAAGGCCTCCTGACCTCCGTGACGTAGAAGGTCACAAAAGCAATTGCAATAGGCGCTCCCGCCTAAAAAGCTCGCATGAGCCTTCGGATCAGGTGAGCTAAAATGTATGGAATGGTCATAACAGTAATTCTTCAAAATTAAAAGGGCTCAACTAAATTAAAAATCATTGAACCGAATCATAACTCAAACTCAATATGTTACTCATTAATATACACCATTATGCAAAATAAATTAGTTCAATATCTCAAGAAATTTAGAGGGAAAAGTCTCGAAAACTGCTCGTTGCAGAAGGACGGAAAAGGGTAAAACTATATGCCTCGATCACTTTGTGCGGGGGCATATAAATGAAACCTCAAAAAGAATTTAACAATTGAGGTTCTCACACGTTCCAGTAACAAGGACGGAAATGCCTCGCCTCTGCAACGCCTAGCTAGGTGTGGACACCGATAAGATACTGGACACCGGTAAGGTTTCTACAAGTAAATTATACCAAACTTACCTGTCACGGTAATCACCGACATAAAATACAACACACTTGTCCCCAAAGACATTTTCTCCATAAGTTGCCATGCACGCTATACAGAACTGTTTTACTTCCTGTTATTAAATGAAAAGAAAAGGGTGGCGATTTATTGATTTATTTCCCGCCTTTGAATAGCCCTGTAAGCAGGCACTTATTCTAAAGTAGTGTTTACAAAGAATTTAAATGAACTTGAAAATGTTATTGTTAAAGTTTAGCTTTCCGTTTCGCGCCTCACGTGATCAAGAACTTTTGATTAAAATAGACCAAGGGAATCAGAAAGTTCATATTTTTCGGACAACAGACATGTAGAGCACTGAGTTTCTAAGTCTTAACCTCAACTTCATGTCGTCTGACATAAAAGAAAAAACCCACCAAATTTCATTTCATACTGAATTATAGACTAAAAGGACTCGCTGACACTGCAGAGGTATGCCCTGCAATGAAGTTTCTCAGATAATGTCTGGTTCAGAAAGTGACGTCACGAAGTCCCGGCGTTCTTGATTTAATGTTGGGGTCGTCTGATAAGATTTCCTTCTCTGCCACGCAGAAATAACGGTGACCACACTATGAAGGGGCTGTGGACGGCGGTCATCTCGCTCTTCTCGGCGCTTTTATCAGGTGGGGATATGATAATGATCTTCCAAATTTTCGTCGATCCCCAATCAAGTCTCCTTCTATTGCAAATATGGGAATGACATGCAATTTTAGATTTGAAACATCGGGAAATGGCCATGTTTCAGAAATAATGTTATCTTAAGTTTGTGTAAAACGATAAATATGTTTTTCTAAGTCCTTTTAGCGTGTAATCATATTTTCCCTGCATACATTGCGAATGCGCATTAACGTTTAGGTATACATTTTGAACACAGGTGCACTAGTTACTAAAGAACTCTAGATAGTAATTTTTCCGATACTCGTTGCGATTTGGAAGTTGAAAAATAGGACGAGTTCAAACGACTAGGAAAGTGTTGGTGACGACATGTAACTCAAAGAAACTTTGTCTTCAGAGTAGTCAAGTTGTTTGGTCCCGTTCAGATTTTGATAATGATGATATTATAATGATAAATAACTGTAATATTCAAGTCTTAGTTTCCGAGAACAAAACTAGTGTGTGATTATCTAACAATTCCTTGATATTCAGGTATTAGTATCCAACAACAAAACAAGTCCGTGATATTCAAGTATTTAAAATATCTTACAAAAAAAAAAAACCCAAACAAACAAACAAACAACAACAACAAAAAAACCCAACAAATCTGCGATAATCAAATATTAATATCCAACAACAAAACAAGTATGTGATATTTAAGTATTAGTGTCCAACAAAAACAAAACAAGTCTGATTTTCAAGTCAATTAATACGCACAGCAGAACAAGTCTGTGATATTTAAATATTGATGTCCAACAAAAACAAAACAAGTCTGTGATATTTAGATATTGGTGTCAAACAACAAAACAAATTTCTGATATTCAAGTCAATTAGTATCCAACACACATACTCTGAAGTTGATATCAAAGCAATGCTGGAGTTCCTCATTGACAATATCTTTGTAGTGTTTGACGATCAGGTCTTCCAACAGTCTGTTTGAATTCCCATGGACACGAATTGTGATCCTTTGTTATCTGACCTCTTTTTTTATATTCTTGAGACAGAATTCATTCAAAAGTTTCTACATGAAAAGGGAAAATCTCCAGCGGTGGTCTATTATTTGAAATTTCGAAATATTGATGACGTTTTCATCGTATTAACTCAATTTAATGATTACCGTTTATATGTCGATTCAATACTATCCAACGAACTAGAAATAAAGAGGACACCAGAGAAAGCTGTTCCATTGTCAGCTTCGTACTTGGATATTTTACTGAACATTGACATAACGCACAAAACTCAACTTCCCATATTTATGTGCAATCATTCCAGTCATCACCTGCATTATGGTGTGCATGTCTTCAACTATTCGAATATAAAACCCAAAAAAGGAAAGCCTTGGGGTTCTTTTTATTATATGATATAGGTCAAGTGTTTGAATCGAGGCAGGTTACATACAAACAAATTGATGTCGCAGGGGTTTCATTAGCCACGTTTAAAGACAGCATTTCGCAAATTCTATGGTTGTTATAATGATTTAGTTTGTAAGTATGTTGGACACTAACACTTGAATATCACATACTTGTTTTATTGTAAGATACCAATACGTGAATATCACAGTAAGATACAAATATTTGAATATCACAGACTTGCTCTGTTGTTGGATGTAAAGGCAAAGATAACGAACAGTGATCAATCTCGTAATTTTAAAAAACAAGAGTTGGGCAAACACGGACCCCTGGACACATCAGAGGTGGGATCAGGTGCCTAGGAGGAGTAAGCACCCCCTGTTGACCACTCACACCCGCTGTGAGCCCATTTTCTTGATCAGTTAAACAGAATAATCCGTACATGTAGTCAAATCAGGGTAAAAAAAAACCCGGCTTAACAATTGAAGTTTGTTTTTGGAGGCAAAATCGTATGTCTCCCCTGTGCTGCCAGTTGATTAGTTTCAAAGTAGTTGGACTTACAATATACGTATTTACATGTACGAGGAGTTTCTGTAAAATTCTAAGTTCATAGGGCATAACTTCCACAAAAGTCGGGGATCAAACTTTCCTGGTAATATGCAGAACTACATATGATGACCTTGCTACATGTCAAGTTTCCTAAAAATCGGATAAATAGTTTCAAAGGAGTTGCGCTGAAAAGGTTATATACATGTATGAGGATTTACGACAAATGTATTAGTTCAAAGGGGTATAATTCCCACACAAATATGCACATCGACATAAGATGTCAAGTTTCGTAAAAATCGGATCAGAAGTTTCAGAGGATTGCGCTGACAAGCTTTGTGACGGACACACGGACAAGCCAAAAACAATATGTCTCCCCACAAAGTGGGGGAGACATATAACTGCTATGAAACACATCAGACAGTACCGTATTTGACCAAATGACGGGCCATACTGGCAAACTGAATCGGTATAACGACCATGTAAAGGCAAAGATAACGAAAAGTGATCAATCTCGTAAGTCTCAAATGGAATATAAACAAGAGTTGGGCAAACCATAGAAATTGCGAAATGTTGTTTTTAAACGTAACCGTTGAAACCCCGCAACAACAACTTGTTGGTAAGTAGCCTGCCTCGATTAAATTATTTCTCTATCTTTGCAGAATGGGGGTGAGGTGGTTGACCCTCTCCCCTCTCCGTGTTTGTCAAACTCTTGTTTTTGTATTCTATTTAGGACTTACGAGAATGATCACTGTTCGTTATCTTTGCCTTTGCATTGTAACAAAAGTAGCCATTTTTTGCCATTTCTTGGTCCTCAACCACCCATCCCCTTCCATTTGGGTCTGAAAAGGTACAAACATTGGTCACAATCACACCTTGAAATAATTTTGGATCCACCACCGTTTTTACAGGTGTCATCGGAGACTATACAGACCCCCACTGCCAAGGGAAGCAAGTAATTGTTCATCTGTTTGAATGGAAATGGACCGACATTGCCAACGAGTGTGAGAGATTCCTGGGAAAGAAAGGATTCTGTGGTGTCCAAGTAAGTGTTATGGCTTCTGGGAAATATGGAATTCTGTGACGACCAGGTAAATGTTAAAGAATTTCGTGGCGTCCGAGTGAGCGTTAGAACTTATGGGAAATAGGGAAGTGTGTGGCGCCCAGGTTCGTGTTAAGGGATTTCGTGGCAACCAGTTAAGTATTAAGGCTTCTAGAAAATAAGAAATTTTCTGGCAACCAGATAAGTGTGTAAAGACATAAAAGTGTCTAGAGTACAAAAGGCAAGTGATAATTCTTCAGATATTCCACACAATTGCTTAGTCTATGATATAGTGCTGGCTAGATTTTGTAGTAGGTACGCTTACATGTAATGGGTTTTTTTCAAAGACGGTTGTGGGTCACCAGCTAGAGATGGTGACTACACAATAGTCTGCAAAATCTTGCAAGGTCTTAAAATTTTAATGCGTGAAGTGGAGGGGGTTATCCAAGCAAGCGTTGATCAACATTCATCGGTTTGATGATTGAAATGGCATCCCCCAAAAATTAAAATTGGCTAAGAAAATGTATCTAGATTAAGATTTCAATAAAGAGCTCTCAGGAAAGGGAGCACTTCGAAATTCTAAGGATTTAAATTCAGTCCGAAATACCTGGATGTTAACCAACATTTTGTAAGATCAATGAGTAATCTATCATCGAAAATTGACCAACACACAAATACTAGAGCAAGCGCTGAGTGAATTCTTGTGAACCACCTACTTCTGATTTCAATGTGGGAAACAAACCTACCGACTAAAAGTTTTCTTGAAAATCCGTGGTTTTTTTAACTATTTTTTCAACCACGATGTCATTTTGCCATTTATCAAACGGTTATTGCGTAGTTTTGATGTCCTTCACCGTCTTGCTTCAGGTGTCACCACCAAACGAACATGTGATGGTCGCCAATCGTCCGTGGTGGGAGAGATACCAGCCGGTCAGTTACAAGCTTCACAGCCGGGGAGGGACAGAGGCCGAATTCCGGGATATGGTTACCAGGTGTAAGAATGTAGGAGTTAGGTAAATATATAAAATGTCAGAGTAGTTACAGAAAAACAGGCATTTCAGAGACAAAAATCTGTAGTCGTCATGCCGCGGGTAAGCGAAACCGACAGGCTTCGTGCAGTAGGCGTGCTTGAAGTGGATTTGCGACAAAATGTCGTTGCTAGGAGAGCACTGCTCAATATATGGAAAAACGTGTGACAGCAATATCGGATTGATGCGCTGAAGATGCGTAGCATGCATCAATGCAAATGGGGGACATACGAAGTACTACAGATGTGAATCAATTAAATAACGCGTGAAATCGGTGAGGTGTGACGAACGTCACGTTCATTGTTAAATTTTGATTATTCATAAAATATAGAACGAAATAGCATTATTTGTTTTGTTCAATTTAAGAATTTTGCGTTTATCAAATCTTAATATCACAGTTTCTTTTTTTCTCTTCACTCTACATCAGTATACACACTTTGCACTGATATAATCACACCACGCTGTTATAGATACGCTACGTTGGTGTCGACTAACTCAGTTGTTATAGATACACTACAGTAATATAAACTTCAATAAAGTTGATTGGGTTCACGGCGGGTGTGACCGGTCAACAGGGGATGCTTACTCCTCCTAGGCACCTGACCCCACCTATGGTGTGTCCAGGGGTCCGTGTTTGCCCAACTCTTGTTTTTCTATTCTTCTAACCCTGGGACTTACGAGATTGATCACTATTCGTTATCTTTGCCTTTACATAAACATACTGCACTCTTCTATGCTTACTACACTGATGATATATGAACTTGTTTCAGAGTGTACGTAGACTCTGTGATAAATCACATGGCCGGACTGGGAAGGACAGGGAAAGGTTCGGGAGGAACCGCCTTCAACTCCGACAATTACGATTTCCCTGGGGTACCGTACAGACGTGAACATTTCAATTCCCGAGACAAGTGTCCATCTCACGACGGAAATGTTAACAATTATGGGGATCCTAACAATGTCCGAAATTGTTTTCTTGTGGGACTCACGGACCTGGATCAAAGTCAGGAATACGTCCGAAATAAAATAGCAGAGTACTTCAATCACTGCGTAGACATCGGGGTGGCGGGTTTCAGGTTCGACGCCTCTAAGCACATGTGGCCTGGAGATCTCAAGGCCATTGAAGACAGGGTCAAGGATCTTCCAGAAGGAGGCAGACCTTTCTTCTACCACGAAGTCATCGATCAAAACGACGGAGCCGTCAAAGTCAATGAGTACACAGCCTTAGGTCGCGTGACTGAATTCAGGTATTGTCAAAAAATTGCGGAGGGAATACGAAATTTTGGAATGCTTCATGGAGTGTACGATCCTGGATGGGGAATGACTGACAGTGCGCACGCATTTATCTTCGTGGATAATCATGACAACCAAAGAGGACATGGTGGCGGTGGGAATCTTATCACACACAAGACACCACGTGATTACAAAATGGCGGTGGCATTTACATTGGCATACAATTATGGATTTACACGCGTCATGAGCAGTTATTATTTCCACAACTCTGACGAAGGACCGCCACATAACTCCGACTATTCAGCGAAAGATGTCACCATTAATGCCGATGGGTCGTGTGGCAATGGATGGGTATGCGAACACCGATGGAACCCAATAGCAAATATGGTGGCCTTCAGAAACGCTGTGGTGGGGACGGACGTCAATCATTGGAGGAATGAGAATGAGGAAGTGTCGTTTGCTCGAGGTCAGAAAGGCTTCTTTGCTATGGCAAAAAGTGGACACATGGACCGTACCTTGCAGACCGGACTTCCTGCTGGAGAATACTGCGAACTTGTTTCAGACTGCAAGAAAAAAATCACAGTGGATGGAAGAGGCAACGCCCACATTGTGATCGACAACAGCGCGGAACCAATCATTGCCTTTATTGTCGGTTTGTTAATTTTTCGTTAGCACTATGGACATTATGAAGTTCATCATATCAATTTTTTTATGTTTCATGAATTATGTGCGAGTTCTTCCTTTTGCAAAAGGCGGTCCAAGTGGGCCCATGGCGTCCCATGGAAGTGGAGTGGTCGGGACAGGCGGCCACCAAGGAACGTCAGCACCAGTCACATCTGCACCGACTGTTGGTCCCGCTCCCGAAGGATGGGCACGGACTGTTATTATGATCGAGAGGCAAACGAGTCCCGGGCAGGATCTTTTTATTCGGGGAGGAATCGACCATAATCATAGACAAGGTATAGTTCTCTTAAATTTAACTGCAACGATGATTTTACAAGCAGCTAATCGAAGAGGGACAACCAGGGCAATTCGTGTTTTTAGCTGAGGTAACTGAAAATTTCCCATTCTTGTATTTAATGCTCATTTTATTGATAGCTGGTATCAATGATTTCATTTTTTCTAGGCAATATAACTTATACAATCTGTAAAATTAGAGTTTATATTTGCAAGGATGTACAAATGACGCTACAACCAGTGCATGCGCAATAGCAATAAAGAGTCATTCAGGAAGTGGTTCTAACTACGCCCCCTACAATGCGTGGAGCACAGGCGACCGCCATCTTGACTGGTATGGCATGGAGGCTGGTCAACATAGTTACCATGGTAACTCTCCATCCGGGACCCCGGCTGTCTGGACAACGAACGTCCAGGGAACCGCGGAATATAACTCCCTCAACACGTAAGATCTATTCTACATGTGTAGGTAGTATATATACAGGAAGAGAACGTCCTGATTAAGCTACAGAACTTGTGTTCATCTACGTCAATTTACCACTAAAAAGTCAAACTTGTCATATATACATGTAGCTCACAATATCTTAGCGAGTTTACCACTAAATCTATTAAACTAATTAAAACTTCACCAATGGAATATCAAAATAACCAATTCAAACAAAAAGTATTCAACGAAGATGGAAAATATACAACACAATTGAAAATATAAGATTATTCAAAATAGATGGAAAATATACAATGAAAATGATGCAACATAAATGGAAAAGATTGAATAATGCGACGTTTTACTGGCCATATAAAACAGGGATGCCACTTATTATATGTTCGTACCAAAACTGTATTAGAGATATACCATTCTCACAGCATATCTTTCACCTGTGGGGGTCTGGGTTAAAATAGGTCCCCAGCAGCCCCTTGCGTGTCGTAAGAGGCGACTGAATTCATGCGAATGAGACCGAAAAAACCGAGGTCCCGTGTCACAGCAGGTGTGGCACGAAAAAGATCCCTCCCTGCTTAAAGACCATGAATGTCGAGCATAGGCCTAAATTTTGCAGCCCTCACCGGCAATGGCGACGTCTCCATATGAGTGAAATATTCTCGAGTGGGACTTAAAACAGTAAATAATCAATCAATCTCGAGAGAGAGACGATTCAATTCTGAGAGTCAAAATGTAAGATATTACAGATTAAGTTTTTTAATCAAACACCATGATCCTTAGTTTTATCAAATCGCCAAATATCATAGATAACAATGCTTCTTCAATCTATTTTCACCTGGATGGCAATACATGTATCTACAAAATCACAATAACTATTAATCACTTATCTAGATATTTTAGTGTTGACCTGATTGTAAAAGGGAGATAAACAGTCACAAATAATGACAAATCTGTATTGGATTGAGTTGATTGTTTATACATGTACAGAATGATTAAATAACGCTGTGACAGTTCTCTTAATCTATTGGAGTATCAACCCACAGGTCAAGGGGAGGAGTGGGGGAGAGGTTACATGTAGCAATATTCCAATAAAGCAAAGGGTAAAGTAGCATTTCATAAAATAGGTAAATTATTTCTACAGTTGAACTTCGATATCTCGGTACCATGGTTATGTCAAACTGATTTGGCGGTCCCAACTACCTATTTTCTTAGAATTTTTACCCTCGATATCTCGAATTCACGGATATCTCGAACTTTTTTCTTGATCCCATCAAGTTCGAGATATTGAGGTTCGACTATATTTTGTTTTACAGGTATGGTCAGCACTACTGGCTGGTCGACATCCAGATGGACTGTTCCCAGACAGAAAATGGTTGGTTTGAATTTAAAGCCCTTGTGAATGGTCAGTGGGAGGGAAACATACACGGACAAACGTGCGGCGGATCTCCTCCGTACTCATCGGCGAACCACTGGGCCAAGTGTGGATACAAAAACGTCTACCATTTCAACAGCGGACAGTGTGAAATCACGGATCTCAGCTAGAGCAGCCATGCGGAATGTTTCGGTGTTTTACGTTTGAGATTGACACTGGTACTCATTAAAACGGTTGTATATGGACTTAAATTCTTGCTCTGAGGAAATGAAGGATGTTCCTTTCTAGTCCTGAGTCTTATGTAAATTTTGTAAATAGACTTGCTCAACTTTCTAGACCTTATTAATTCTTATGTATCTGCTCTCTTTCACATTCTTGCATAAAAATCAGAACTTAGAACAACCAAGGTATCACAAAGAGCAGACGACAAACACTTTGTAAGACAACATTGAGAAATGAGCAAGGATATTTTCAATATCAACATACACAAAAAAATTACAAAATTAGACAACACGGCGGTTGTGACTGGTCAGCAGAGGATGCCTACTCCTCCATGGCACCTGATCCTGCCTTCGCTTTTGTCGGTGGTGTCCCTTAAAAAAAGGCTACACCTGTTAGCCCATACAATCAGTTTAACGTTATGCTATGTATTTTCGGCGGTGGACTTGAATGCGTAGACATTATGTTTCTCGCATTAAATATATACAACACTTATTTTGCGACTCCCCCATCTGAATCTTTACCGAAATTCGACTACCCCCTCCGTTACGTTTGGAACATTGACACTTTTCGACCCTTTGCATTCCGTAAACTTATCGACCCTTTGCATTCCGTGAACGAGCATTTGTCAAATCCTAAGTGGTAAACAATGGCAAACAATGAAAAATGAAACATTTAGAAATTCATATCAAAATTAAGGATTGTGAAGCTATGATAAATACTATAGGGTATTATATGCACCGTAGCGCATTCGACAATTATGTTCTCTTCAGTGTGAAACCGGATAATTGTTGGAATCACGAGAACATGAAGTAAATATTTAAATACGTGATATTGTAGTGCAAAGAGTGGGCAAAACTTCGAGACAGGCATAAGTGCCTGAGGGAGATAAATTTGAATTTTGATATGAATTTTAATTTTTACCGCATTAATAATATCGGTATATTCAAGTAGTATATAGTATCTAGCATGGGTGTAGAAACCTCGGGGATAACAGTCACAGCAGCGAGGCCACTCGGCGGGTGTATACTACAATATATCGGTACCATTTAATTGCACAGATCGCATTTCGACAAATTATGTCTCTTCAGTGATGTCAACCCGAATGTCGGCGAAATCTGAAGTAAAGTACTTTATAAGTGATCAATGTAGTGCCAAAGATTGGGGAAATCTTCGGAGAAGGGAGCTATGCTCGAGAGATCCTAATTTTGATATGAATTTCTAAATGTTTCATTTTCATTGTTTAGCATTGTACATTAGGATTTGAAAATGCTCGTTCAGGAATGTAAAGGTCGATAAGTTAGTCGAATGCAAAGGTGAAAAGTGTCAATGTTCAAAACGTAACGGAGGGGGTAGTCGAATTTCGTAAAGATATTCAGATGGGGGGTCGCAAAATAAGTGTGTATATAATTGGGTAAACAATGTGCTAAATCGCTAAAAGCCCCCAAAAATAGCCAAAATCTAGTGTTAGGGCACACGGACCTCGACAAAAGAAGCGGATCAGGTGCCATGGAGGAGTAGGCATCCTCTGCTGACCAGTCACACCGCCGTGTTGTCTAATTTATGTAATTTTTTTGTGTATGGTTGATATTGAAATATCCTTGTATTTTCCATGTTGTCTTACAAAGTGGTTTGTCGTCTGCTCTTTTGAACCTTTGGTTGTTAAGTTCTGAATTTTTTGCAAGAATGTGAAGAGAGAATACATAAGAATTAATAAGGTTAGAAAGTTGAGCAAGTCTATTTAATTTACATGAGCGATCAGGACTAGAAAGAGAGCTCCTTTCTCCTTCAGAGAAGAATTTTAAGTCAATACAAGTTTTAATGTAGTACAAGTTAATTCAAAACGTAAATACACGAAACATATTCCAGATGGTGGTCTAGCTGAGATCGTGATTTCACACTGTCGCTGTGTGAAATGGTAGACGTTTTTTGTATACACACTGTGGCCCAGTGGTTCGCGAGAGTACGAGGAGATCGCCGCCGAGTTTGTCGTGTACATGTTTCCTCCCATTGACATTTCAAGGGTTTATTCAACCGACATTTCTGTCGTGGGAACAGTCCAATCTGGATGTGACAGCCAGTAGTAGGAATTGTACAACAGAATTAGTGAACCATATATATGTGATGGGGTAAGAAAGTTGTGTCGTGAGATTGAGTATCGAGGGTAAATTTAGAAAAAGTTGGTGTTTGGAGAGAGGCAGTATATTTGACGATAAATGTAGAGGTAGAGATACTGAAGTTCGAGCGCTGTAAGGATAGATTTCTTTTTCTATGAGACTTTTTTGTTTTTGGATAGTTCGGTTGAACAAGTTTTACTCCTCCCTGATGTGGGTTGATATGCAGTAGTTAGAGAATGTAAGGGTCGGCGGGTTATTTAATATATTCCTGTAGATGTATAGGTTGCTAAGCACTGCAGTCATCAATAAGTTTGTCAATTATTTGGACTGTTTAATTTCGTTTGTGAAGTGGATAAGATAATATTAGTAGTGTTAATAGTTATTGTGGATTTTTGTGATAATGTATTGCACCTCAGTGTAAAATAGATTGAAGAAAGCTTGGTTAAAATATATGATTTGGCGATTTGATAAACTAGAGATATGGTGTTTGAATTAAAATACTTTAATTTATATCTTATTTTGATTAGTATTAAACTGCGTCTCTTGGTGTAAATCAAGGAGGAGATTGATAGCGAAATGTGTATATTAGGAGATCACTGTTATTACGTCCCAGTGGAGGTATGAGGAAAGTGGAAGATATTGAATTAGATATCCGATAAATGGATATGAAAGGGAATAGTAGAGACAGGATTGCGGTGAGAGGGAGGGAAAAAAAGATAAGTTTAAGGCCTGGATGTCGACATTCAGAGTTTATAGAAGGGGAGGGATTTTTTTTTCCGTGACAATGTGTGACAGCGGTACTGGACCCGGGTGATGGTTTTTTTTGTTCGGATGATCAATTGGGTTAGAATTCGATTTGAATTCAGTATTGATCTTAGCGACTCGGACAAGGGTGGTGGGGCCTATTTTACGCCGCGTTCGCAAGGTTGAAAGTATTACGCTTGAGAATGTTAGTCTCTAATGCGGTTTTGGATATGAGAAAATATATAAGTGGTCCCTGGTTTATATTGGCAGTGAAAAGTGCCATATTCATTTTCTTGAGTTTATGTTGTCCATTTTTTATTGTTGTTTTTCCATCTATATTCGAATATGTTGATATTTCAGATTGTGGTCGTAATATTTTTTTCAGTGTTGGTGTGAATGGACTTTTTCGTTTGAATTGGTTTTTTTGAGTATTAATTGGTATGAGGAGATGTGAGTGTTTAGAGAATTAGGGTTTATATGATTTGTTTATGGGTAAAGCCGTGTAAGATATTGTGAGTATGTTATTATGCACGGTTTTTGGATTTTTAGGGGTAAAGTTGTGGTAGATGGACAAATCTGTAGTTAATTATAAGGTTCTTCTGTTTTACTAAATGTGGATGATTGTGTTGCGGAGTTTTATTTCGCGGTTCATGGACGTAATGTTGTAGGAAGCCGGGGTCCCGGATGTGAGAGTACAAATGGTAACTGTATGTTGAAGGCGTACATAGCATTAGTATAAAAAACATAAGGGGAATAGCAGTTAGGATGGGGTCGCTGTGTCAGCATTGTAGGGGCGTTAGTTAGAACACTTCGGAATGAGCTCTTTATTTGGCTATTGAGCGCAATCCGCTGGTTGTTTGTTGTAGGTCCACTTTGTTACAATCCTTGGGGGCATTGATTACTTTTAGATGTATATAGTATTGTGAAGATAGGAAAAAGTCTGAAATGGATATGTCTGGATACGGTATATAATCGAGCATTATAAGATTTGAGGGAAATTTTGAATTAAGTACTAAAGATGAATTGCGTCGTGGTTGTCCTTTTGTTAAGTGCTTTGTGACATATCGTTGAGTTAATTATAAGAGAACTAAAAATTTTGGGTCTAATGATTATGGTCGGCCTCGAATAAAAAGAGCTGACGGCGACCGTTTGCTTCTCATATAAGTGTGCCGATGTTGGGGGGGGGGACATAACAGTTGTGGGCACGATGTGTGGTGCTGACGTTTTGGTGGGCCGGTCGACAGATCCACTTCTGGGGAGCATGGACTTGGACGCGTTTTGCCAAGGGAGGAAATAGAATATCATTAATGTTGAAAATTGATATGATTCATATGTAACATAGTCGTAGAAATTCATAAACCGAAGGATGTGTTAGGTTTGTCGATCATGTGGGGTGATATATTCATGTGGAATTTTTTTCTGTTGGAGTCTGAACAAGTTGCAGTAATCTCATGAGAGGAGATAGTCGGTCTAAAGGTAGAGGTCCCATGGTGTTATTTTGCCCATAGAGAGTTTCTCTGATCAGAGCAAACGATTGTGTTCCTCATCTAATCGCTCAAATGATTGAGTCCGTCCACCACGAACAGCGTTTCTTTCCTGAAGGAACTATTTGCTAAATTGGGATTCAATCGGTGTTGCCATACCCATGATAATAAGCGAAGTGTGAGTTGAGACACATGCGGATTTAATGGGTGAATCTTTGCCGCGTTGGGTAAAGTAAGGGTCGGAGTTATGTGGGGTACCTTCGTTCAGAGGTTGTGGAGATGAAATAATGTCTGGAGCCGATGTATCATAATATTATAGTTTGCGATGTAAAGGAGGCTTTGTCAGAATAGCACAGCGTGGTGTTTGTGTGTGAAGATTCCAAGCCATCCCGCACATGTCTCTTTGGTTGTCATAGAATTCGGATAATGCGTGCGACTGTAGTCATTCCAATTCAGGATGGTACCTCTGACATTCAAATTTCGTCATTCTCCAATGTTTATTGAAAGTATTGAATCTCAGTCAGCGACCTAAGGTGTGTACTTGGACTATTGCGGTTCGATCGTTTCGTGGATTGAATGATAGTGGTATAGACAAGGGGGTTGCTCTTCTTGGAAGATCCTTGGACTTGTTCACTGGTTGAGTCTGCAGGAAATCATGTGGCTTGGGGTGAAGCCTGAAGCTCACGAGTTCGGCAGGTGACATTGAGAGGTCTCTGCTATTGTTATTTTGGGGAGTATTCTGATTTGATTGTCCAAGGTGTGGAGTCCACAAAGAACAATTTGGGAATTGTTCGGGATTCATAGATTGTTTGTACCATTTAGGGTCGTGAGATGGCCAACTTGTTCTGGGAATTGAATGTTACGTCGTGTAGTACCAGGTATTATGTAATGAGGTTGGGGGATTCTTTGACGAAGATTATCCCTGTCTTTCACAGTCGGCAGATGTGATATTAGTAAGGTCGTACGTTAAACTTCTGGAACAAAGTGTTCATTATTCATTATAACGGAAGGTGTAGGTGGAGAGTATAAGAAGGATGAGGGTATGGAATGTTTAATGATGAGCAAGGACAAAGAGATAAGAATAGTGCTGAATACGGTGTAGTGGAGGGGTTAGGCGAATGTAAGATACAAGAGTGAGAGCAGATACGGCCCTGGACAACAGAGGTGGGGTCGGGTGCTGAGGAGAGGGGACGTAGGTGCATTTGCTGTTGACGTAACGAAGTCACACCCGTACGTGGGAACCCAAGTAACTAGTTATGAGTTTATATTTTAGGTGGTATATTAGAGAACTGGATTAAAGTCGCGAAGGTGTCGGTAAGTATAGGCAGGTTGGTGTGATAATATAGTGAGAAGTGGTGGTTATAGACTGATGAGTATGCGTGAGGATGGCATGAAGGAAATGGTGATATTTTGAAGG